>JACDOX010000619.1:24714-41213 GCA_014549065.1 Cardinalis cardinalis
GCTGGGAATTGGGGAATTAGGAATTCTGCTTGGCCAGGTGAGGGAGGGAGCAGCTCTGGGAATTTGGGAAATGTTGGGTGCTGGGAATTGAGGGCTCTGCTTGGCCCTTTGCTCCTGGTGGGGAATGCTCTGGTGTCCCTTTTTCCCTTTGGAAAAGAAAATCTCCCTGCCAGAAAAAAAAAAAAAATCCAAACCAAAAATAAGCAGCAAAAAATATCCTGGGAAAGAATTCTGGGAGAAAATGGCACCAAAATCTGGCTGTCCAGGTGGGATGGTCAGGSATGGGATGGGGTGGTCACAGCCATGGGTGGGACCTCCTAAAACTGTCCCAGCCTGGTTAAAGCAAAAAGGAACTGCTGGATTTGAAGGTGAGGGTGTGGAGAGCAGGGAAAACCCCAGAATGGGACTGGAAATTGGGGAATCCCAAACTGGGGGCAATGGATACACCCAGAGTGGGACTGGGAATTGGGGAATCCCAAATTGGGGACTGGAGATACCAGTGGAACTGGGAATTGGGGAATCCCAAACTGGAGGAAATGGATACACCCAGAGTGAGACTGGGAATTGGGGAATCCCAAACTGGGGACTGGGATACATCAAGAGTGGGACTGGGAATTGGGGAATCCCAAACTGGGGGCAATGGATACACCTGCAGTGGGAATTGGGGAATCCCAAACTGGGGCCTGGGGATACCAGTGGCACTGGGAATTGGGGAATTCCAAACTGGAGGCAATGGATACACCCAGAGTGGGACTGGGAATTGGGGAATCCCAAACTGGGGACTGGGATACATCAAGAGTGGGACTGGGAATTGGGGAATCCCAGACTATGGACTGGGGATACCAGTGGGACTGGGAACTGGGGAATCCCAAACTGGGGACTGGAGATACCAGTGGGACTGGGAATTGGGGAATCCCAAACTGGGGCCTTGTCCTCGAGGCTGGGAGTGCCCAGGGCCGTTATCTGCACAGCCAGGCCCTCTGAGGGGAGGGAATATTTTTGCTAAATCTGCAATTCAGAAGAATGAAATCTGGTCCTGACCTCCGGAAGGATCAGAACTATCAAGCAAATGCGTTTTTCTTCCATGGGACCGAACTCACTGTTCCTATTCCCATTGTTCCCAGAACAATGCAGGCCTCATAAATGAATTCAGGCTGGAGGGGCGGGGTGGGAGGCAGGGGGGGGAATTCTCCATACATTTAAATCATGCCACGAGCCAACAAAAGGCAGGAAATTTGGAGCTGGAGCTCACACTTGCTCCCAGACATGTAGAAAACAAGGGAATGAGCTGTCACTTAGGATTTCCTGGCTTTCTCCCCCAGTTGGTTGCAGTGTAAACACCGCTGGGCTGTGCTGGGAGGAGATGGGAGAGCTTCGCTTGCTCTGCTCTATTTCCTCACCAAAAAAAATAAAAGAAATAAAAAAGAAAAGGGGGAAAAAAAAAGAAAAGGAAAAAAAGAGCCATTCCCTGAGGAATTGGAGGCACCAGGGAGTCGTGGGTGTGGGCTGGGAGCAGGCTCATCCCTTGGGATCACTGCTGCCCCGTGGATGTGGGGTGGGAATTGTGGTGGGACCGTGGCGTGCTGGAGCATCCCTGGATGCACAGAGGACCCCGGAGCTGAGGCTGGACCCTCCCTGCGGTGCTCAGGCTGTGCCCAGGGGCTGCTGGAGGGCACTGGGCTGTCCCTGTTGGCCTGGGAACCACGGGCTCCTCTCAGGAGGTGCTGAGCAACCCCTGCTAATGGCTGGGGACSGGCTGGGAGCAGCTCCCTCTTCCCTCGGGCAGAATTCCAACTGCTCCGCTCTCACAGGCTCTGGGGTTCCACTCTTTGGGCAGCAGCAGCCCAGGTTGGACCCCAGAAYGTTTGGGGTTTGTAGGGCTGGCACTTTGGGAGGTTTGTCTGGGTCCCTGCGCCCGTTTCCAGGTGAATGCTGGAGCCTGGGACTGGCTGGGGATGCCCCAGCAGATCGRGAGACTTTTCTCCCAGTTTTCTCCCTCTTTTCCCCTCTCCAGCCTCAGCATCTCCTTGTCCCATCCCCACCTCTCCTTGCTCTGAAATTCTCCTCAGGCACCTCCCCTGCGGAATCTGAGCCCAGCACCTCAAACTGCTGCTGCTGGGGGAGCTGGGCTGTGGTTTTGGGGTGATTTTGGGACGTTCAGGTGCTCACTTCCCCTCTGTCCCCTCCCCAGCTGCCAGTGCCCATCGCTGCTACTGGAGGAGCTGGGCTCTGGTTTTGGGGTGATTTTTGGGGTGGTTTTCGGGGTGGTTTTGGGGTTATTTTGGGACATTCAGGTGCTCACCCCCTCTCTGTCCCCTCCCCAGCTGCCAGTGCCCATCGCTGCTGCTGGGGGAGCTGGGCTGTGGTTTTGGGGTGATTTTGGGGAGGTTTTCGGGGTGGTTTTGGGGTTATTTTGGGGGTGATTCTGGGGGTGGTTTTGGGATGTTCAGGTGCTCACCCCCCACTCTGTCCCCTCCCCAGCTGCCAGTGCCCATCGCTGCTGCTGGGGGAGCTGGGCTGTGGTTTTGGGGTGATTTTTGGGGTGGTTTTGGGGGTGGTTTTGGAGAGGTTTTGGGATGTTCAGATGCTCACCCCCTGTCTGTCTCCTCCCCAGCTGCCAGTGCCCATCGCTGCTGCTGGAGGAGCTGGGTAGTAGTTTTGGGGTAATTTTGGGGTGGTTTTGGGGGTGGTTTTGGGATGTTTTTGGGGTGTTCAGGTGCTCACCCCCCCTCTGTCCCCTCCCCAGCTGCCAGTGCCCATCGCTGTGTTCTTCCTGCTCTACAAGGAGCGGATGGTGCCCTGCTTCAATGGCAGCAGCCACCCGCTGCTGTCAGCTGATGAGCTGGCCCTGGAGACACGGCCTGGGGACAAGGACGAGCTCTCCACCGCYGCCCAGAGACCCCACACAGCTGCAGGTGAGCTGGAGGTGCCTCTCTTACGGATTTTGGGGAGAAAAAGCCATATTTGAGCGTGGGTTGGTGTAATGGGAGACCCAGCGCTGCTGTCTGTTGCAAAGTGTGCGCAGGGRTCTCATCCAGGAATACCCAAACAATCCATTTGGTGCCCAACTGCCCACAAATTAGAAGGGATCTTGAACAGAGGTTGGTGTCCCAATCCCAGTGAGGCCTCTGGGCTGTGTTTCTCCATTCCATGTTTCTCTGAGCCACCCTAAAGCCAACCCCAGGCCCCCCAACCCTTTAGGGACATGTGGCAGTTGTGCCCCTTCATTCCCTCCTGGTTTTGGGTCACATTTCTYACTGATTATTCTGTTTAAAGGGTCACTGATTATTTCTCACTGATTATTTCAGTTCATTGTGCTGCAGACGCTGATTTTTATAGGAAAGGAATAAGAAATAACCAATTTCCCCTCCCTTGTTTGAGGGGAAAAGTGAAATCCAGCAATAGTTTGCTCTTGACCTCRTGGCTGCACCCTGCCTTGGGGACAATGGTGACATTGTTCTTTCCTGGCCAGCGGGGACGTGTCACAGTCAATTCTTTGGGTAAACAGTGAATCTCAGAAGTAAATAGGGTTTAGGACTTTGGGAAGTGTTCCGTGTTATTCCTGGAGAGATGGCTTTGGCCCTGGGCAATGAAAGGGAATTCCAGGGAATTGTTCAAGGTGAGGAGATGTGGGCAGGCTCAGGGGTGATGCCAAGCTCTGTGTGTGTGTCCTCCTTTCCCAAAGGTGCCTTGTTGGGTGCAATATCCCTTACCCAAGGAATGGGAGCTCTCCTGGGCTGGGCTCCCCCCTGGGGTGGCTCCAGGGATGGGGGGATTTGGGCCATGAGTGCTGTGGTTGTGTTTTCATTGCCTGTGAGAGCAGGGCCAGAACTGGGGAGCCCAAAATGGGGGAAAAAAAGGAGCAGGAGCAGCTGCAGTAAGAGAAGTGGCAGGAGAACCGAGGATTTTGGGGTGAGGAGAGCCCAGGATTTTGGGGTGAGGAGAGCCCAGGATTTTAGAATATGGAGAGTCAGGATTTTGGGGTGAGGAGAGCCCAGGATTTTAGAATATGGAGAGTCAGGATTTTGGGGTCTGGAGAGCCAGGATTTTAGAATATGGAGAGTCAGGATTTTGGAGTGTGAAGAGCCAGGATGTTGGGGTATGGAGAGCCCAGGATTTTGGGGTGAGGAGAGCCCAGAATTTTAGAATATGGAGAATCAGGATTTTGGGGTGTGGAGAGCCCAGGATTTTGGGGTGTGGAGAGCTGGGATCCCAGGATATGGAGAGCCCAGGATTTTGGGAGGTGAGAAGAGCCAGGGTTTTTGGGGTGTGGAGAACCCAGGATTTTGGGGTGTGAAGAGCCAGGATTTTGGCATATGGAGAGCCCAGGATTTTGGGGTGAGAAGAACCCAGGGTTTTGGGGTGTGGAAAGCCAGGATTTTGGGGTGAGAAGAGCCAGGATTTTGGCATATGGAGAGCCAGGATTTTGGGGTGTGTGGAGAGCCCAGGATTTTGGCATATGGAGAGCCCAGGATTTTGGTGTATGGAGAGCTAGGATTTTGGGGTGTGGAGAACCCAGGATTTTGGTGTATGGAGAGCCCAGGATTTTGGAGTGTGGGCAGTAGGTACCCCGAAGAACCAGGATCCCAGGCTGTGGGCAGACCCCAYACCCATTCCCATTTCCTTCTGCAAGCTTAGAGGAAGGTGAAGGTGAGGTGGAGCCCCCCGAGCTCGGCAGTGCCCCAYGTTCAGGGTCCTGGTTGGCTCTGTCCTGCAGCTGTCCCACAAAGCYAACCCCACTGAGGGCTGGCAGCCGCCCAGCCCCGGGGGGACGTTCTGGTCAGGTTTGCTTTGCATTGTTCTCCAGCAGGTCACGAGGATTTGTTCAGCTGCTGCCAAAGCAAGAACTTCCGAGGGGTTTCCTTCACCTATTTCGCCGTGCACATCACCGGGGCTCTGGTTCTCTTCATGACTGAYGGGATCGTGGTGAGTGCAGTTGCCCAAATCTCTGGATTTTTTTCCCTCCAAACCCCTGTGAAACACTCAGGGGTTAATGGTGAGAGGGGTTAGACAGGAATGGGAATTTCCCAAGCTCTCCATCTCCAAGGATAAGCAACCCTGAGCTCTAAATGTGATGTTTGGMGAGTGTGGAACTCCAAGAGGGCAGGGCAGCCCCTTGGGGAGGGAGGATCTCTGGGTTTTCCCTGGAACAGCTGTGGAGCTTTGCCCTTTTAGGACAGACTAAACCCCACATCCTGCTGCTGGTGCATCTGCAAACCCTTCCACCATGCACTGAGGGACAGAGGAGCCTGAAGTCCCCACGGGGATGTGACAGGGAGGTTTTTCCTGCAGGGAGAGTACTCRGGCTTCGTGTACAGCTACGCCGTGGAGGAGCCACTGGCCGTGGTGCACAAGGTGGCTGGGTACCTGCCCAGCCTCTTCTGGGGCTTCATCACCCTGGGCAGGCTCATCTCCATCCCCGTGTCCTACAGGATGAAGCCAGCCACCATGGTCTTCATCAACGTGGTAAGGAGGGGGTTAATTCCTTTGATGGGGTTAATTCCTTTGATGGGGTTAATTCCTTTGATGGCTGCAGCTCCTCTCACACCTGGGGGGTTTGCACGGGTAGGGTGGGCAAGGTGCCCTCTGGGTAGCCACAATTTCAAATTTCCCAACTTTCCTGAGCCTGCTCCTCAGCTGGGAGAGTTGGCACTAAAAAATTGCCCATTTTATTGACCTTACCCAGTGACTCCTTCATCCACGGGGAAGTGAATTCCTGGGGTGGCCATGGCCAAGGGAAGGCAGGTCACGCTGTAAATTCTCTGCTGAGGCTGCAGCAGCTGGCAGAGCTTGCTGAAGTCTATAAAACACTTTGGGAAAGGGGCAGGAATCCTTGTGGGATGTGTGAGGAAGATCTGTGTGAGGACATGGCAGAAAACAGGGAGAGGATGATCCCAATCCCCTTACAGAGAGAAAAAGCACGAGCAGGCAGTTAACTGCCAATTTATTTGAACCAGAAGTGATTTTGGTGGCTGTATTTTGATAATAAAGCACATTACAGTGAGTTATAATACCCATCTAACAGGGTGAGGAGAAGATTTTGGGATGTTCTGAGTRAGAATCCACCTGGCTGCCACTGACCCTGTGCAGTGCTGGGAGCTGTTGTAGGATCCAGCAGCTCCTGGAGTCACTGCAGCATCGTCATAGCAAATTCCAGCTCGAATTTGGCTYCTTCAGGATCCAAATTTCTGCTGAGCTGGAATATCAGAGCTCCCTCTGCTGACTCTGCCCTGGATCACTCGGGCTTTCCCCAGAGTTTTTGGTTATTTCCCCTACAAGCCAGAGGTGAGGGGAAGTTAATTTAAATGCAGTTGCCTCTTTGGCTTTAATGCTGTGGCTGCTTTCTGAGCTGTTGTTGAGAGTTAATTCTGTAATTATTGAGAGTGACTTCAGACAGCAGAATAAAGAATTATTGGTGATTAAGACATGTAAATGTTGTGGAAGGTATTATTGCATTTAAAGGTATATTTTTCAGATGAAGCCTTAAGTTTCTACGTAATGAAATTAGGACATAATTACCAAGTTAAGTAATGAAAATYAGCAAATTCAAAGCCAGATGGATTTTCTTAGGCCATTCAGCTTCTCAAACACTGATTTTTTTCCCCCAGCGTATTTCCTCTTCCAGACTATTTCCCCTTAAAAATAAACATATTTTCTCTTCCAGAGTATTTCCTATTAAAACCAAACTCTAGACCCTGTTGCACTCAGCATTTTTCTGACTGATTTTTGTGGGTGCTGCTCACAGGTCGGGGTCCTCATCACCTTCCTGCTGCTCCTGATTTTCTCCTCCAGCGTGGTTTTCCTGTTTGTGGGCACAGCATCCCTGGGGCTGTTCCTCAGCAGCACCTTCCCCAGCATGCTGGCCTACACCGAGGACATCCTGCAGTACCAAGGTCAGCTGCCATTTCACCAGGTGCATTTTTAGATCCCATCCCCTTTTTTTCAGCTCCTTCCCTCCTCCCTCGGGAGGCCTGGAAGTTCAGGTTTGCTTTTGAAGCAGATTTGTTGAAGGGAAGTGTCCAATTCTCTGTTTTGCTGATGAATAAATACCCCAGGCAGGGATCCAGCCTTGGTTTCCTGGTTTGGGGAGCTCAGGAAGGGGCAGGAACGCTGCTTTGAAGGGAGCTGGTTCTGAAAACATCACCAAATTACCAGAGCTGGTTCTGAAAACATCACCAGATCACCAGAGCTGGTTCTGAACACATCACCAAATTACCAGAGCTGGTTCTGAAAACATCACCAGATCACCTGAGCTGGTTCTGTAAACATCACCAGATCACCTGAGCTGGTTCTGAAAACATCACCAGATCACCTGAGCTGGTTCTGAAAACATCCAGAGCTGGTTCTGAAAACATCACCAGATCACCTGAGCTGGTTCTGAAAACATCACCAGATCACCTGAGCTGGAAAGCCCAGAGCTGTGGTGGTGTTCACAGGGGTCCCAGGACGAGGGAAGAGATGAGAATCTTGACTCCATGTTTCAGAAGGCTGATTTATTATTTGATGATATATATTATATTAAAAGGAAATGATATATTAAAATTATACTAAAAGAATAAGAGAAAGGATTTCAGGAGAGGAAAGGAAATTTCAGGAAAGGGAAAGGGAAAAGGATGATAACAAAAGCTTGTGACTCTCAGGGAGTCCAAGCCAGCTGACTGTGACTGGCCATTAATTAAAAACAACCCCATGAGACCAATCAAAGATGCACCTGTTGCATTCCACAGCAGCAGATAACCATTGTTTACATGTCCTTTCTGAGGCCTCTCAGCTTCTCAGGAGAAAAATCCTAAGGCAAAGGGATTTCTCAGAAAATATCATGGCTACATGGAGCCTGGCCAGCTCCCCCAGGAGCTCCCTGCCAGCCTCTGTCTCGAGGGCAGTGAGACAGAAACACAAAAACCTTCCCAGCAAGAGGCACCATCAGCTCTGCCAGCACAGACAGGTGACAGGAGATTGAATTGTTTTTACTTCGATTTTCACCTTTCTGCACTACTGCAGCTCTGCTGGGGAATTTTCAGCATTAAGTGGGAATACACATTGAGTATTTTTGGTTTTTGCATGGTGAGATCCACAGGAAAGCTTTAAGGGAGCACAGGATGGCCCTGCTGGCTGTGTCACTCTGCTGCCACCACCCCTTGCCCTGTTTCCTCACAGGTTGTGCCACCACCGTGCTGGTGACTGGAGCTGGCATTGGAGAGATGGTGCTGCAGCTGCTGGTGGGCTCGGTGAGTAGCCAGGAGCTGGCAAAACCCAAAATAAATTTGGAATTTACAAGTCAAACCCTCAGTTCTGCTCCTGGGCACTGCCTGAGCAGTTACCAGCCAGCAAAGCCCTCCCTGATGATCCACAAGGGATCTGAGTGATGTCTGATCCCTTTCTTTTATTTCCCATCGCACTGCAGATTATCCATGATCGGGGCAGCTACAGTTTCCTGGTCTGTGGGATGATCTTTGGATGCTTGGCCTTCACCTTCTACGCCCTGCTGGTGTTTTTCCACAGGATGTACCCCAAGCCCTGCCCAGGTAAGGGAACCCCAGCCCCGAGCCCTGCTTTGGGATGGSAGCGAGAGCAGCACAAGCCTCACTCCAGAGACTCCAGCAAAATGCAAGGAAATGTTTATTTTCCTGCTGCTTCCTCTCTCCTTTTCCTGCTTTGTCTTGCCCACAAAGCCTTGGCAGGCAGAGCTCAGGGTTTGCTTTCTTTTCTGCTGGAGAAGCAAGGGAAAAAAGCAGGAATCACAGACAGCACCAGCTTCCCTGGGCTGTTCCCTGGCTGAAATCCAGGGAATAAGCAGGGCTGCCATCCAAGGGCAGCTGTCAGGCTCTGGGAAAAGCCTCACAGATAAAGGATTTTTGAGTTATCACCTCAGTCTGGAGCTGCTGGTTGTTTTTATACGAAAGGAGCAGAGTGGGACTGGCAAAAAACACATCCAGGTGTGGCTTGGGCTGTGCTGGGCACTGCTGGGGTCACAGCTCGAGGGCTGGGCCCCAGTTTGAGGGGCTGGGAAAGGAATGGAGATGGGGAAAGGAATGGAGAATCCTGAGGGAGCTGGGAAAGGGTTTGGAGAGTCCTGAGGGGGCTGGGAAGGGGCTGAAGGAGCTGAGGGAGCCAGGAAAGGGTCAGAGGGTCCTGAGGGAGCTGGGAAAGGTTTGGAGGAGCTGAGGGAGCTGGGAAGGGTTTGGAGAAATCCTGAGGGAGCTGGAAAGGGTTTGGAGAGTCCTAAAGGAGCTGGGGAAGATTTGGAGAGTCCTGAGAGAGCTGGAAGGGTTTGGAGAATCCTGGAAAGTGTTTGGAGAGTCCTGAGGGAGCTGGGAAGGGTTTGGAGAGTCCTGAGGGAGCTGGGAAGGGTTTGGAGAATCCTGGAAAGTGTTTGGAGAGTCCTGAGGGAGCTGGGAAGGGTTTGGAGAGTCCTGAGGGAGCTGGGCAGGGGCTCAGCCTGGAGCAAAGGAGGCTCAGGGGGAATTTCTGGCTCTGCACAACTCCCTGCCAGGAGAGGACAGCCAGGGGATCTTATCCCAGGGAACAGGGACAGGAGGAGAGGGAACGGCCTCAGGCTGGGCTCGGGAGGCTCAGGTTGGACATCAGCAGGAATTTCCTCATGGAAAGGGCTGGAAGGGGCTGCCCAGGGGGGTTTGCAGTGCCCATCCCTGGAGGTGCCCAGGGAAGGCCCGAACACGGTGGGGTGATGAAATAACAACATTCCTGAGGGAAAAACCTCACACCCATCCCCTTTAATCTCAGTAAAAGCATCCATTGAGGTGAAATACCGATTTAATCTTTGGCAGAGCTGGACGAGGCCTCCCCGGAGAAAGCAGCAGTGCCCGAGGACACGGGGCAGTACCAGCGCTGAGGGAGGGCCCGGCCCGCCACRAGCAATAAACCCAGCCCCAATTAAACATTACTCCCAAGGGTGATTTCACATTTAATGAACTGAATCATGCAAGTTCTCTGCAATCAAAAGCACAGTAGGTGGGGTAAGGCAGAATCGAGGAAATCAAGCCCAAAATGTCGAGCTGAGCAAGGGGGTTGTGCCAAAAATCCTGCCAGCCTGATCCTGGGACTAAAAGCAGGGACATTTGCACAGCAGTTTCTCCTGCAAATGAAGTTTTTTGTTTCTCCTGCAAATGAAGTTTTTTGTTTCTCCTGCAAATGAAGTTTTTTTCTCCTGCAAATCAACTTTTTTTTTACCTGCTCAGAACAGAGGGTGGGAAGGAAAAGCTGCTTTCTGCTCCTCATCCAAGACCGAATGTCTCCTGCCTTGAAAAGTTTTTATTTCTGGCTTGTCTTGCACAGGAACCCCCTCGAATTTGCAGCACAGTCCTGGGTTTTTATTCGTTTTTGTGACTAATTCTGCGTCACCTCCCTTGATCCTTCCAAAGGGGGGAAGTCCCACAGTGGCAGAGCCCCCCAGGTGCACACACAGGTAGCAGGGCCTGTCTCTATTTGCACACTTAATTCCTGTATATTCCACACTCTTAAACAGTGTCTTACTCAGCATGCTCAGGCCTCTTCAATGATTTTAAGTAATCATTTGCTTTTTTAATTTTTTTTCTTTTTTGGGGGGTTTTCTTTGTTTTTTTAAAGTCAAGAATGAGCTGTGCTGGTTCCTTTTGCTTTAAGTCACTCCTCGAGCTGCTCCAGCTGCAGTGTCTTATTTTAATGTTGGTTTTATTTCCAACTTCCAAGCCAAGCTCCACGAGAGAAGGGATTTATTATTAATTTTTTATTTTATTTTATTTTTGGGAGCCAGGCTCCAGCTGCTTCACCTGTGCAATCTCCTCATCCAGGTGCCTTGTGTAAGGTACTCCCACAGCCCCAGCATGGCCTSTCCCAGCCACCAGGAAARGACTGGAATTTTGGGGAATGTCCAACTCCTCCTGCCAGGAGTGGCTGTGGATGCAACTCCTTGCTTGAACTGCTGTATGTGATGTACATATGTACGTGTGTATATAAAGCAGTGTTTAATTAAAGGTGATTGATTGCTAATTGCTCGCTGGCTGGACTCACTCCAACACCTCCAGTTCTCAGGTTTTAAACTCATAAATTTAAAATCTAACAGGTTTTTTTTTTTTTTAAAGAAAATTAAATTGGTTTTGGAATTTGAAGAGTTGTGGGATGGTTTGGGTTGGGAGGGACCTTAAATCCCATAATCCCTTAAATCCCATAGAGCCTGAATGGGATCTGCTCTGGGGTTGGAATAGAACTGGAATCAAATCCCAGAAGGGTTTGGAATGGCAGGATCCTAAAAACTTTCTCATTCCATGGCCATGGACTCCTCCACTGTCCCAGGATTCTCCACGCTGGCCTTGGATGCTTCCAGGGTTGGGGCATCCCTGGATTCTCTGGGAAATTCCCATTTTTCCCAGCAGCAGCTCTTTCCTGCCATTAAATATCTCCCCAAACTCGTGCAGAGCAGAGCCTGGAGTTGTTGAATTGCCATTTTCCTCCCTCAAGGTGAGTTTGGATCAGGTCAGTGCAGCTGAATTCTGGGTTTAGCTCATCCCAGCACTTCAGGGACACCTCCTGCCCCAAATGCCATCTATTCTGTGATCCTGTAATGAAACTGAACCCAATTCCAGGCCAGGCTGGAGCACCCTGGGGTGGAATTTGGAGCTTTTTAAGGTGCTGCCATCCCAAACCCTTCTGGGATTTGATTCCAGGCTGTAATTCTTCTCCAGCTCCACAGGATGCCACTGTTCCTCTCCTGGACCTGCCCAGAATAAATCACCCGGAATGAAACARCCACAGACTGCAAAAAACATTTCCAGCAAAATGAAAACCCTCAATCTGTCCTTCCTCGAGCCCCTCCCAGCATGAGAGCATCTCTGRGCCCTGCTGGGAGGAAATGAGCACCAAAATTTGGGAAGAAATCTCCTCAGTTTGTGTCACAGCAGGGCTGGCAGCTTTGAGATCATCTCTYATTCTGGCCTGGCAGGTTTGGTAAAACCCAGCTCAAATTCTCCTCAGTTAAAATCCACCATCACAGTTCTTGGGCTTGGTAATTCCAAGAATTAAAATTAAGTTCTGTTTGGTAAAATTAAAATTAAAATTAAAATGAGTTCTGTTTGGTAAAAGAGAACTCAATTTCTTCTCAGTTAAAATCCACCATCACAGTTCTTGGGCCTGGTAATTTCAATCTCCATTTTGGCTACTTAGAGGAAAAAAAATTCCTATTTTAAGGAAATTTTCACCAGAATAGCACCTGATTTAGCAGAACACTTTAAAATACAATTTACCTCAAGGTTTGATGAACTCCCTCCTTAGCACATCCTCCACACTGTAACTTTCTATTTTCTCTACTGAAAGTAAAAAAAAAAAAAATCAGTCAAATGAGCAGAGACTTTGTTAAAAATATTTATTTAAAAAAATACAATTGTTTTGCATGTCTGGTTGCACATAACTATTAACATATGATTGACTTGAATAATTTGCTACAATGCTTTTTTTAAAGCCAGCTTGCATTATACAAAGCAAAATCCCTCTGTCAGTTCTTACATAAAATAGTTTTCTTTAACTATTCCCGCCCCATTTTTTTTTAAAAAAACGATTGCAATACATTGATTTTTATTTTTATTTTGTTTTTTTTTTTTTTTTTTGCACAAAAATCGAAGCAATAGAAAAAAGTCACCTGATTTCTCAGGAAAGACCTTCATGATGTCTGAATAACAATTCCCAAAGAGCCACTGCCAAAGCAGCATCTGTCACTTTGAAGTGTCAGGACAGTGCAAAGGAAGTTTTGCATCTTAAAAGCTTTGCCTCCTGATTGGATTCAAACCTGAAATGTGCTCAAACAACTCCATCCCTGCCCTAATCCAGTTGCTCATACTTTGAATTTTCAGGATGATTTACACGCTGAAGGTCTTCCTAAATGTTATCTCAGAAGGTTAAATAAAAGCAAAATTTAGTAACACTGAACAATTACTGAAAACTTTGGCTATTTATGTACTTGCATTACATACCAGCATTTTTTTTTAAACACAATGGCATTAAGATACTCTAATAAAGTATTTAAAAATAAAAAGTTAGACTGAGAAGCAATTCTGTCCCAGGCAGGGTCACCTAGCTGGAACAAGGGGTGACTTTTACAGTTGTCTTGTCCAGAAAAGTCTCCAGTGTAGGAAGTTTCAAACACTCACTACAACATAACTTTGCCTCTTGAATTTGTAATATATATATATATATTTATATATATTTATAGAGAAAAGAAAAATGCAACTCTGTTCTGGAAAGAGCCACTGGAAATGTTCCCCCTTTCTGCTGCTTTCAGGGGAGTTTTCCCCACTGATTGTTCTGAAAATCCCAGCAAGGTAAAACTGGGAAAAATAAAACTCCAGCCCAGAGTTCCAGAGGGAGGGATCTGCTCCCAGCTCCCAAAAATCTGCCAAGAACCCAGCTCAGCCTGAAAATTCCAGCAAGGAACCCACCCCAAAATCACCTTCCCACCCCAGATGTGCACTCCAGGAATGAACAGGACAACACACACAGCTGGATGGGGGTGCTGGAGTGCCTAAAAACTGATTTAAATTGATTTAAATCCCTCCAAGACACAAAAAACCTGCCCAGCCCAGGGAAGCTGGAGCAGTGCTGCTGGATGTGTGCTGATTCCCAGGATTTTGGCCTCCCAGAATTGCTGCTGGTAAAGGATGATGAATTCCAGCTGCCCTGATCTCCTTTAGGGGACATGACCACTGTGTGTTTCCCTGGAATTTTTTTTTTTCCCTTTTTTTTTTTTTTTTCAGCTTTATTATTCCAAATCAACTTCTCAGCTCTAAACCCAGAGGGGAAGAAGCATTAAATGTGCTACTGTACCCATCACAAAGCACTGTGACGTACATAAGGCCATCTGGTAACACTGCAACAGGCTACAAAACAGGTTGGAAAAGGGAATTTTAGGATCATCTTTCAAAGCTACAAAGAATAAATCTCAACCCTGTTCACAGAGAATGAAACGTTTCCAAAGTATATTTTATATAGAAAAACAAACCTCTGTGCAACTGAACAACGGCACAATAACAACAACAAAAAAAATAAAATAAAAGTCAACACAATTCTAGGAAGCGGTTTCAAAGCTTGGAGGGGTTAGGACATGCTAGGGAAAAATAAAAAATAAAAATTAAAATAAAAATACAGCCCCAAAAGCCATCTCAAGGAGCTGAGAGCAAAGCCAGGGGTTGGAAAATGGGAGCCCCCCCACACCCCAGCACACAGCAACACTCCAGGAACCATGCACGGCCTCAGAGCCTYCCTAAAACACAGAAAAATCACCCTAAAGGAAAGGAAAAAATCAAAATAAACAACAACAGCTTCCAGTTATTGGTACAGCACTGCTGAAATGGGCTCTGCAATCAGCTGCAGCCTCTCCTGACTGGCTCCTCTCACATCCCTGATTTCCAAAGGCTCAGGATTCTCCTGYTCCACCCCTGACTGAGATGAAAACCTCCTGCAGCACAACCTCGCAGAGAAATCTTTGAAATCACGCCCAAACTTTTGTTCCATGCACACAAAACTACTCAAAACCACATTTAAGACACTTTTGTTTTCCTTTTTTTTCCAGGAGATGTGGCAAGCAACAACGTCAAAAATAAACCTTTGGCAACTCACGAGTGCAGGATTGATTTGAGGGCTAAAAGAGAAGAAAACACCCCAAAAAAAACCTCCCAAGGGAGTRCAAAATATTTCAAAGTGGCCACTGCAGAGTGCAGAATCTGCTCAGAGGGAGGATGGGGGTATTTATATGGATTTTTGGGAACACATCCTGCATAACCCACGTGTGCTCCAGGCAGATTTAAACACTGAGGAATCTAAAACAAAAAAAAAAATTTCAATTTTTCAGCTCCGAGCGTGCTTCTCATCAGGGCCTGGAAGAGCTCCACAAGCAAAATCTGCTGCTTTCTTTGGGAGGTGGAAACAAAATTCTTTTTTTTTTGCCAGTTTTAGGGTGGTTTTGTTCCAAAATAATTTATAGGAAGCTGATATTTTGTTGTTCCAACAGGGAAATGTTGGAATATCCAGGGCTAAACRGGCCTTGCCCACCTGTGGTCAGACAGAAAAACAACCTGCAGGGAACACATTTTTCTGATTCCTGCTTGGTCCTGGCATAAAATCCAGGATTTTTGAATAAAAACAGGATTTACTGACACCAAAACCCAAAATTTCACCTTTCTGTTCCAAGCCCTTCAGGGAATCCTGACAAAAATGGGCAGCACTGCCCTTGTGGCTCCTCTGTTTTGCCCTCCTGACTAAAATAAGTCAGGTTTTAAATTAAAAGGTTTTAAATTAAAATTGCTCTGGAAGAAGATCTGGTTCCATTCCCAAGGATTTCTCTCTGTCCAGAGCCACCTCTCCCCTCCCCAGTCACTCCCAGTGGAATTCTGTGCCCCAAAAATCATCAGGGATGAACAGGACAACACAGGCACACAGAGCTGGATGGGACTGGCTAAAATTTGATTTAAATTGATTTAAATCCCTCCAAGACACAMAAAAATTGCCCAGCCCAGCCCAGGGAAGTTGGAGCAGCTGCCAAAATCACCTTCCCAACCCAGATGTGCACTCCAGGAATGAACAGGACAACACACAGCTGGATGGGGGAGCTAAAAAYTGATTTAAATTGATTTAAATTGATTTAAATCCCTCCAAGACACAAAAATCTACCCAGCCCAGGGAGGTTGGAGCAGCTGCTGCTGGATGTGGGCTGATTCCCAGGATTTTGGCCTCCCAGWATTGCTGCTGGAGAAGGATTCCCCCCCAGATGGATTCCAGCTGCCCTGATCTCACACAGGACTGCTGTGTCTCCCTAGAATTTTCTTTTTTAAATTTTTTTTTTCCCAGCTTTATTATTCTAAATCAACTTCTCAGCTCTAAAACCAGAGGCAAAGGGACATAAAACTTTTGGGATCAACTGCATTTGACCCCAAAATCTTCCCCTCCAGCCTGTCGCACTCCCCTGGATCTGCTCCCACTCAACAGCCACTGCTAATTGCTGCTTAATTAACTCCCAATCAACCCATAAACGCCTCTGGTTAGGCAGCACCAGCCTCATCAAACAGCCTGAGTSAATATTCCAGAATTTTGGGCTCTTGTGCCCTGTGGGAGACCCCCTTGCAAAACCCCACTCTGATCTTTAAGACAAAACCACCCCATCCCACCACCTCAGAGGCCAAAAAGTCTCTTATTTTTMTTTTTTTTTYCCTCATTTCTACTCTTCCAGATCCAGATTCTATTCCTCACAGAGCTGAGGAAATAAACAAACCCAAATAGTCACCCAAAACTCAGAAGTTTTTAAGTTCCTGTGGATTTTAACAACATTCCCTGCCCCACTGCTGAGGTTGATTTCCAGAGCTGACGCTGAGATGGRCTGAAAATAAATCTGCCTTAAAAATGGGAGAGGTTCAACTGCAGAATCAACACTAAAACCCCAAAATGTTCCATTTGTGAGACAGCTGAGGTCTGAAAATGCATCAGAGGGGGAAATGATCCCAATCAAAGCCTTTCTGTTC
>JACDOX010000619.1:47468-58765 GCA_014549065.1 Cardinalis cardinalis
CCCTGGGGAATGGACTCACCTGGAAGAGGGTGTTAGCACCTTGCAGGCGGGCAGGGCTCAGGGGAGCCACGGGGCTCAGGGTGCTCCAGAAGTGGATGCTGGAGAGCAGAGGGCTGGGAGTCAGCAGGATGGGAGTCTGGAGAGGGAGGAGAGCACCTGTCAGAGCCTTTCCCAGGGAATTCCAGCTTTTCACACGGAATTCTAGCCCTTCCCACAGAATTTCAGCCTTTCCCATGGAATTCCAGCAGGGAAATTCCAGTCCTTCCTGTGGAATTCCAGCCTGGAATCCCAGCAGGGAAATTCCAGCTTTTCCCCATGGAATTCCAGCCCTTCCCACAGAATTCCAGCCTTTTCCCTGGAATTCCAGCAGAGAAATTCCAGCCTTTCCTGTGGAAYTCCAGCAGGGAAATTCCAGCSTTTCCCCATGGAATTYCAGCCCTTTCCCTGGAATTCCAAACTTTCCCTATGAAATTCCAGCCTCCCCCATGGAAATCCAGCTTTTCCCATGGAATTTCAGCCCTTCCCCTGGAATTCCAGCAGGGAAATTCCAGCCTTGCCCCTGGAATTCCACCCCCTCAGTACCAGAACTCCCATCCCCTCCTTCCTCCTGCTCCTCCTCCTCCCTGCCAGCCCATCCAGCTCTCCCTCCCTCCCCTYACTGAGCAATCCAACCCTTTTTCTTTTTTCCCCAAATCCTGCTGGAAGCCACAGCAGAGCAGCTCCTCCTCSAATCCAGCACTCTGGAAAAGTGGGATTCTGGATTTAAAAAGGAAAAAAAAAMCCAAAATAATGGGCACAAGGCTGCTCCTGGTGCCACTGACAATGCCAGCAACAACAAAAGGAGTTCCCATCCAGCTCCTGAATATTCCAGGTTCACCAGCCAAGCACTTCCCAGGGTGCCAAAACAACAACTCCAGTTGGATTTTGTTTTTTTTTTTCTTTTTCCCCTGTCTTCAGCCACTTCAGTTTTCAACCAGCAGCTCCCCCATGGTTTCATTCTAATCCCAATTTATTGCAGGGGAGAGATCACACAGATACAGAATGATTTAACAGCCCTGCTGGATTCAGCTCCCTTCCAAGTTTTCCATGAGACATGAAAGCTTTCCTTTCCCACACAAAGATAACAACCAAATTAAGCAGCTGCTCTTATTGCTGCTTGCTCACAAGACTTTGGCTTTAACTAAATGCTGCTAAGTGAGGGAAAAAAAAAGCTCAGCAGACAGGATTTGAAGGATTTTCAGGCCCAGCTGAAGGATTTAGGAATAATTCAGTATTCCCCTGGCAAGGTTYACAAAATCCTGCTGGAGCTGGTTTGGGTTTTGCCTCCACATGCCCAGCACCTGGGCACACTYTGGGGTGAATTAACACCAAACTTTTGTATGATTAAAAAAAAAAACCAAACCAAAAACCAACCAGGGAGTGACATCCTGAGTTTCAAATCTCTGCATACAATGAACTATTCATTTTCCACTGGCTGTTTTCAAGCATAACATCATCACTATTGTTAGTTTAAACAAAAAAAAAAAAAGAAGAAAAGAAACCAGGAAGGGAATTGAAGGAGATTTGGTCACCTGAGAGAAAAGTGCTGGAGTAAGAGAAGCAGTGGGGAGAGAAGGACTCAGGATGCCCAGAGGACTCGGATCACTGCCTGTGACGACCAGAGTGGGAGCCAGCTCCAGCCCTTTGGGTTTTTTCGACCTGGAGAGGTGATTGGCAAATTCCTTCTCCAGCCCAGCTGAATCCTGCTGCTCTTTGGGCTCTGGGGATTGCTGCTGGAGGCTCTGGGCCTGCTCCAGCTGCTGGGAAGTCACAGATTCGATGTCTGTGTCAATGTCCAGGTCGGGGTTGGAGCTCAGGGGCGGCGAGGGCGGCGTGGAGGGCACCTGGAGGCCGGGGGAAACTGAGGAAATGGGGGGGGTCGGGGTGTAGCTGGTGCTCAAGTTTGGCAAAGGTGCTGGGGGAGCTTCAGGGACGCTCAGCTTGGGCAGGACAAGAGTCTCCAGGGTCTGCAGAGTCTCCTCAGAGCCCAGGGGGAGCGAGGAGGACACGGTGGGGGTGGCAGAAGCCGTGGAGGTGACAGCCACAGCTGAAGTGGTGGAGACCAGGGGGGCAGAGGGTGGCTTTTTGGAGGGCATGGTGACAAACTTGATGACAGAAGGGGTGGGGTCCTGAGGTTTCTTCTCCGTCAGCTTCTCGGCCGGGTTCTCGATCTTGATGGACCTGAAGAGCTTCACGCTGGAGGAGTTGAGGGAGTTGAGGGTGAAGGAGGAGTACAGGCCTGAGTGGATGTAGTCATTACGGCTGGAGGACTTTGCACAGGACTGGGATTTCTCCTTGCCACAGTTCTCCACGTCCTTGGGGGTGCTGGTGACCTCCCCAAAGCCGGGCACTTCSGGGTCCCCCTCGATCCGGCCCACCACGAGCGGATCCATGTTCAGGATCTCCGGGTAGGACACGAATTTGTACACAAACTTCTTCCCATTCACCTTCTTAATGATATTCTGGAGGGGAAGAAGACAAAAGTATATTTAGACCTTTCTTCAGATTAATTTTCTTCCTACAAACACTGCCTAAAATAGGCAGAGGAATTAAAGTCTGTAATCTTTCAGCCAAAAAAAAAAAAAGAATGTTTCTTCTTTTCCTGTTTTAAAAACACCCTGCGTGTTCCAGTTCTGTTCTCGGAGCTGGCAGACAAAACACTGCAACAGGTGAGCTTAACCTGACATTAAACATACTAAAAACAGCTTAAAAAATGCCAAGAAATCCTAATTAATATAAAAAAATGCCCATTACCCCCAGCAAGGATCACTCAGCTGGGTACACTGTGGGTAATTTAATAGAAGAACTTGCTAAAGGGTTTCTCCAGGACTGCAGAACTGAGAGCTTGCATATCAAATCAAACCACCTTTATTCTTAATAAGATGATAATAAAGGAAAATAAGCAGCTGAACTCGTCAGCAGAATGCAGGCTAATCAGTTATTTCAATACCACAGAACAGCATCTGTCAAACTTGTTTTGCTCCTCAGCGAAATGCCACACACACTTTGGACTTGGAATTATCCTTATTTATCATTCCCTGATTGCTGCTGAGATCTCTCAGTACCAAAGCAGATTTGTGGCACCCAGTAATGAACACCAGCACCCTCCCACCTGCTCCAGGCTGAGGCTCCTCAGAAACTGGGGGTTATTTTTATCTGCTCCACTCACACACGAGCAGCCGTGGGATAAAGGGAAACAAAGGTGAGACTCCAAGATGTTGGATAAACAAAAGCTTCTTAATCTGCTGGGCTGAAAACAATGGTCAAAGTGAAGGTGAAATACTGAATACACAGTAAAAATAAAAATACTTAGGGATGGAAAATGTTTATTTTGAAAGAAATAAACGTAAAGAGAAAGCTGTAAAAAGATCTGGAAGTGGTGCAATATTCACGCTCTCCATCATCATCCTCTCCTTATATACACTATATTTTTCCCTATTTTTTTTACCATTTCTGACTACACCAAACAGTATTCCCACAAATATTTTTCAGCAGAACAGTCATCATTCTGGATAAGATACAGTGGGAATTAAACCAGGCTAAATATTAATTCAGTATCTCCTATAGATTCTCTGTTTAATTAATGCATCTTAAACTCCTTTCTGTGAAATAAAAACTCTCCCTGTGCTTCACCTGGATTTTAACCCTTGCAAGGCTGTGTATTTTTGGAAGGGGGATGAGGATTCCAAAGGCAAATTTGGATGAGCAAAGCCACCAAGCCACCAGAACCTCCCAAAACCAACCAGCGAGGAGGAAACAGCGCAGCGATGAACGAAATTAAAAACCAACCCAGCACCTTTAAACAAAGCAGCTCAACCTCCTTCAACCTGACAGAGGCACAGCAAGGAGGAGGAGGAGGAGGAGAAGGAGGAGGAAASAAAGCTCCTTAGCTCAGAGGGATAAGGATGGGAGCAGGATTTCCAGCCTACCTTCACGTAGTAGTAGCGCAGCGCCCGGCTGAGTTTATCGTAGTTCATGCTGGGCTTGTTCTTACGGATCCCCCAGAGCCTGGCCACCTCCTCTGCCTGCAGCAGCTTGAATTCCCCGTCGTTGGAGGTCCAGCAGATGATGTTCTTGTTCTGGGGCTCTTGGAGCAGCTGGAGGAGGAACTGCCACAGGGTGATGGCACTGTCCATAGCAGAGAGCTGCAATTCACAAAGGAAGGTTAAGCCCGGAGCATTTCCCTCCTCTCTCTCCCTACAAGGGGGTGAAAAAATGCAGCAGGGATTGTTATTTCCAAAGGCAGCAAGAGTAAAAAATTATTAGTCACCAGTCGTGAAAGATGTTCCCTGCAGAACTGAGGGGCTGAGTGCCAACTCTGGCGTCTCCTCCCACATGTCAGTACTTTTCACATGGGTTATATTTAGCCTCATTTAACTAAATCAGGTCACTTTGGGTAAGTTGCAGTGAGTCACTACCCCCCAAAAAAAAAAAAAATGTTTCCAAGTTGTTCCATGTTCACCCACTCTGGCTTGTGGTGCTTTGTGAGAAAGAGCTCAGGTACAGCCAGGTAGGGATCAAACCACCCCCTCACCTCCTCCTTCCCCTCCTGCTCCCACCTCACTCACAGRGAGCACAGCACAAGCAGGAACTGCACAGCTCCAGGAAGATGCCAGAGCCAAAACAACTCAATTCCCCCTCAGTTTCCAGTCTCCCAATCACCCCAACCTCCCTTCAAATCTTTCTTCTCCAGATATCAACCCTGTTTTTTTCTAATGAGAGTAAACACAAAATTAAATTAAAATTATTCCAAACACGGTATTTGCTCAACTCTCCATCCCTGCCATGTCTTACCCATGTCGAACATTTAGGCTGGGACTTTCTAGGACTGGTATCAATGATTTAGGCTGGGACTTTCTAGGACTGATATCAATGATTCAGGCTGGGACTTTCTAGGACTGATATCAATGATTTAGGCTGGGACTTTCTAGGACTGATATCAATGATTTAGGCTGGGACTTTCTAGGATTGATATCAATGATTTAGGCTGACTCTTTCTAGGACTGATATCTGCCAGTTGATTCCTGCTGTAAAGTTGCTGATGCACAAATTCATCAAGGATAGATCAGGCAGATAACATTTTACCATTTCTGACTACACCAAACAGTATGTCCACAAATATTTTTCAGTAGAACACTCATTATTCTGGATAAGATACAGTGGGAATTAAACCAGGCAAAATATTAATTCAGTATCTCCTATAGATTCTCTGTTTAATTAATGCAGCTTAAACGTCTTCCTGAGAAATAAAAACAAGAAAAAATGCTCTAGGATAGTGAATAATCCTGGATATACATAATATTGGACATATACTGTATTTTTCCCTATTTTTTTTACCATTTCTGACTATACCAAACAGTATTTCCACAAATATTTTTCAGCAGAACAATCATCATTCTGGATACTAATTCAGCACCTCCTATAGATTCTCTTAGTCCAGAACTGTTTAATCAACACAGATTAAACCTCTTTCTGTGAAACAGAAAACAGGAAAAATGCTCTGGGATAGTGAATAACACTGGATATACATAATATTGGTTATTTTTCCACATTTCACTATATTTTTCCCCCTAGGAAAGGGAGTCCAGGGGTTCCACCTGGGTGAGTTTGATATTCAAACACTAATCCCAAAACATTCAAACACTAATCCCAAGCTCCAAAGCAAAGGGAGCAGGAGCCAGGCTGGTGTTGGGCGATGTCCCTGGGATCCAGCCTGCCCTGCCAGCTCATCCCTGCTCCCAAAGCCTTTTATTCCAATCTCATTAGTGCCCAGCACTTAGCCAGCCCTATATAAGGAAGGGAACTGTGGCCAGAGCACTCAGGGAGCCCTGGGACAGGATTAGAGCTGACAGTTCACACAGGGCTCTGGGGAAAACGAGGTGCCTTGGGGCATGGCACCTTTTTGGGCACCTTTTTTGTGCAGAATCCCTGCCTCGTGGCACACTCTGCCTGATGTGACATTGATCCAGGCAGGYAAACTGCTGCAATTACAAGGAACAATCTCCAAGTGAAGGCCACCCACACCCCCTGGCGAGGCTGGCCCGAGGTGCTTTCCCTGTTAATTACTGCACAACTCCCTGCTTGCCCAAATTAATTGCTCRGCACTCGAAGAAACTGGAGGCTGTGCTTCCAGACTCTTCCCACAGCTCTCTGTGCTGTGCCAGCTGATCCATACAGGATTTAAGGACCAGGAAAACACCTTCAAACCCTTCCAGGGCCGCCCGGTGCCGCCGTTTACCCCCAGCATCCCAGACCGGGAACGCCAGGGCTGTGCCATCCAGGGGGATGATGCAGCCACACGTGGTGGAGAGGAGAGCACGAGGACTCGGTTCTGCCACCCAGCAGAGCTGTCAGGAGCACGGAGATGTGCTGAGAGAGAGCAGGCAAACCCAGCTGAGCCATCATTCCCACGCTGCGTTCATCTCCAGCGCCCCGGCAGCACTGCAGCAAACCGATGCACCGTGGAAATCAGACCAGCAACAGGATTTCACAGTGGCAAAGGCTTTCTTTTTTTAATTTTTCCCCACCCCTTCTGCTAAAAATCCACACAGATTTCACCCCARAWTTGAACTGCTGTTATGCTTCCTTGAGGAAGTTCCACCTTGCTGTTAATTCCAGGCTGACCCAAGGCTTTTTTTATATTTTTCCCCACTCCTCCTGCTAAAAATCCAGATTTCACCCCAAAATTGAACTGCTGTTATGCTTCCTTGAGGAAGTTCCACCTTGCTTTTAATTCCAGGCTGACCCAAGGCTTTTTTTTTTAAATTTTTCTCCACTCCTCCTGCTAAAAATCCAGATTTCACCCCAAAATTGAACTGCTGTTAGTTATTTCATGGGGCTGCTTCCCTTGAGGAAGTTCCACCTTGCTGTTAATTCCAGGCTGACCCAAGGGGTTTTTTTTATATTTTTCTCCACCCCTCCTGCTAAAAATCCAGATCTCACCCCAAAATTGAACTCCTGTTATGCTTCCCTTGAGGAAGTTCCACCTTGTTGTTAATTCCAGGCTCACCCAAGGGGTTTTTTTATGTTTTTCCCCACCCCTTCTGCTAAAAATCCACACAGATTTCACCCCAGAACTGAACTGCTGTTATGCTTCCTTGAGGAAGTTCCACCTTGCTGCTAATTCCAGGCTGACCCAAGGCTTTTTTTTTAAATTTTTCTCCACCCCTCCTGCTAAAAATCCAGATTTCACCCCAGAATTTAACTGCTGTTATGCTTATGCTTCCTTGAGGAAGTTCCACCTTGTTGTTAATTCCAGGCTGACCCAAGGGGTTTTTTTATATTTTTCTCCACCCCTCCTGCTAAAAATCCAGATTTCACCCCAAAATTGAACTCCTGTTATGCTTCCCTGAGGAACTTCCACCTTGCTGTTAATTCCAGGCTGACCCAAGGCTTTTTTAATATTTTTCCCCACTCCTCCTGCTAAAAATCCAGATTTCACCCCAGATTTGAACTGCTGTTACGCTTCCCTGAGGAAGTTCCACCTTGTTGTTAATTCCAGGCTGACCCAAGGCTTTTTTTATGTTTTTCCCCACCTCTTCTGCTAAAAATCCACACAGCTTTCACCCCAAAATTTAACTGGTGTTAGTTATTTCATGGGGCTGCTTCCNAAATTTAACTGGTGTTAGTTATTTCATGGGGCTGCTTCCCTTGAGGAAGTTCCACCTTGCTGTTAATTCCAGGCTGACCCAAGGGTTTTTTTTATATTTTTCCCCACCTCTCCTGCTAAAAATCCAGATTTCACCCCAGAATTGAACTCCTGTTATGCTTCCCTGAGGAAGTTCCACCTTGCTGCTAATTCCAGGCTGACCCAAGGGTTTTTTTATATTTTTCCCCACCTCTCCTGCTAAAAATCCAGATTTCACCCCAAAATTGAACTCCTGTTATGCTTCCTTGAGGAAGTTCCACCTTGCCGTTAATTCCAAGCTGACCCAAGCCAAGCGTTGCTGCCCAGGTCACAGCTGGTCTGGAATCCAGCTGGAGATGCACAGAATATTCTGTAAAATATTCTGTACAACAAAATTATTATTATAATTATTATTTATATATATAAATAAAATTATATATTTTTATTATATATAAAATATATATTATGTTATATATAATATATAAAATAGTATATATCTTTATATATAATAATATATTATATATAATATTTTTAATATAATAATATCTATTTATTACTTATAATATTCTTGTTATAATTAAAATATTCTGTAAAACACCAAACGGATGGAAAATACTAGATATTAAAAAACAAACATTAAAAAAAAACCCAAACCACCTTTCCCAGAGATGAGCTCAGCTGCTCTGAGGAGCGTTTACCAAAGTTAAAGAGTTCACACTGCTCAAATGCTGCATTTTCCAGCTGGAAGGATCCTGAGCCAGGGGCAGAGTTACAGACTGTTCTGGAGAGCAATTCTGATCAAGTTCCTCCTGATGTTTCTGGCATTTGCAGCTCCAGGCGTGTCACGATTCTGTCCATCACTCAGAGGACACATGGCACATCCCCAGCTTGGAAAAGTCTTGTCAAAAATCCATTAAAAAGGGTGGAGAGGCCTCAGTGATCCCCTGGCTGTCACAGAACAGGAGCAGAGAGAATTCTGGAATTGTTCATGGATGGTTTTTAGTGCATAAAATTGAATATTCCTCTTTATTAAATATTCACTGCATTCATCTCCAGGGAATGATGGAGATCCCACAGTGGAACCTCATGGAAACTTCAAAAAAATGGGGAATGTGGAGATTTTCTGGAGGTTCTATCCAAAAGGAAGGCCAGAAAACAACCCTGGCCAAAGCAATGGGATCACAGGTGGATTTTGTCCCTTCAGAATCCAGGAGTGAGCTGTAACCCGGGAAAATCCAATGGGTATCAGGACACAAAGTTGTGTCTCATTTACCTTTAGTACCAAAGCAATAAAATACATAAAAACCTCTTGTTTCTCAGGGAAAAAGCAGAATATAAAAAAAGAAACCACACAAGATGTAAAATTAAAACCAGCACAGGTGAGCTGAGCATTATTAAATTGAGGAAAAGGTTTTTCCTTCTCCAGCTGCTGCAGTTCCTGAGCATCAACAGAGATGAGAAGTGGCTCAAGAACCCCCGGCCCAGTTTGTAAACAACTTTTGTATTTCAACTTTTTAAAACCTTGTATTTTAAATTAAAATTGTATTTAAAATAAAAATCTAAAACACAACTTGTATTTCAACTTTTTTAATCCTCTCACATCTCTCCAGCAGCACAACATCCCCTCCCAAACNATCAGACCAGCAACAGGATTTCACAGTGGCAAAGGCTTTCTTTTTTTAATTTTTCCCCACCCCTTCTGCTAAAAATCCACACAGATTTCACCCCAGATTTGAACTGCTGTTATGCTTCCTTGAGGAAGTTCCACCTTGCTGTTAATTCCAGGCTGACCCAAGGGTTTTTTTATGTTTTTCCCCACCTCTTCTGCTAAAAATCCACACAGCTTTCACCCCAAAATTTAACTGGTGTTAGTTATTTCATGGGGCTGCTTCCCTTGAGGAAGTTCCACCTTGCTGTTAATTCCAGGCTGACCCAAGGGTTTTTTTTATATTTTTCCCCACTCCTCCTGCTAAAAATCCAGATTTCACCCCAGATTTGAACTGCTGTTATGCTTCCTTGAGGAAGTTCCACCTTGTTGTTAATTCCAGGCTGACCCAAGGGTTTTTTTTATATTTTTCCCCACCTCTCCTGCTAAAAATCCAGATTTCACCCCAAAATTGAACTGCTGTTATGCTTCCCTGAGGAAGTTCCACCTTGCTGTTAATTCCAGGCTGACCCAAGGGGTTTTTTTATGTTTTTCCCCACCCCTTCTGCTAAAAATCCACACAGATTTCACCCCAGAATTGAACTGCTGTTATGCTTCCTTGAGGAAGTTCCACCTTGCTGTTAATTCCAAGCTGACCCAAGCCAAGCGTTGCTGCCCAGGTCACAGCTGGTCTGGAATCCAGCTGGAGATGCACAGAATATTCTGTAAAATATTCTGTACAACAAAATTATTATTATAATTATTATTTATATATATAAATAAAATTATATATTTTTATTATATATAAAATATATATTATGTTATATATAATATATAAAATAGTATATATCTTTATATATAATAATATATTATATATAATATTTTTAATATAATAATATCTATTTATTACTTATAATATTCTTGTTATAATTAAAATATTCTGTAAAACACCAAACGGATGGAAAATACTAGATATTAAAAAACAAACATTAAAAAAAAACCCAAACCACCTTTCCCAGAGATGAGCTCAGCTGCTCTGAGGAGCGTTTACCAAAGTTAAAGAGTTCACACTGCTCAAATGCTGCATTTTCCAGCTGGAAGGATCCTGAGCCAGGGGCAGAGTTACAGACTGTTCTGGAGAGCAATTCTGATCAAGTTCCTCCTGATGTTTCTGGCATTTGCAGCTCCAGGCGTGTCACGATTCTGTCCATCACTCAGAGGACACATGGCACATCCCCAGCTTGGAAAAGTCTTGTCAAAAATCCATTAAAAAGGGTGGAGAGGCCTCAGTGATCCCCTGGCTGTCACAGAACAGGAGCAGAGAGAATTCTGGAATTGTTCATGGATGGTTTTTAGTGCATAAAATTGAATATTCCTCTTTATTAAATATTCACTGCATTCATCTCCAGGGAATGATGGAGATCCCACAGTGGAACCTCATGGAAACTTCAAAAAAATGGGGAATGTGGAGATTTTCTGGAGGTTCTATCCAAAAGGAAGGCCAGAAAACAACCCTGGCCAAAGCAATGGGATCACAGGTGGATTTTGTCCCTTCAGAATCCAGGAGTGAGCTGTAACCCGGGAAAATCCAATGGGTATCAGGACACAAAGTTGTGTCTCATTTACCTTTAGTACCAAAGCAATAAAATACATAAAAACCTCTTGTTTCTCAGGGAAAAAGCAGAATATAAAAAAAGAAACCACACAAGATGTAAAATTAAAACCAGCACAGGTGAGCTGAGCATTATTAAATTGAGGAAAAGGTTTTTCCTTCTCCAGCTGCTGCAGTTCCTGAGCATCAACAGAGATGAGAAGTGGCTCAAGAACCCCCGGCCCAGTTTGTAAACAACTTTTGTATTTCAACTTTTTAAAACCTTGTATTTTAAATTAAAATTGTATTTAAAATAAAAATCTAAAACACAACTTGTATTTCAACTTTTTTAATCCTCTCACATCTCTCCAGCAGCACAACATCCCCTCCCAAAC
>JACDOX010000619.1:147283-158756 GCA_014549065.1 Cardinalis cardinalis
TCCTCCTCCTGTAAATGAAACTTTCTGCTCCATAAAAATCTCTTGGTGCTCCTAAAGAAAGGCATTTTCCCAATTTTCCTCCCAGAATGTTTAATACAAATTAACTCAAATTAAATTGGCATTTACAAAGGTGAAGTCTGCTGCAAAATGATGGATTTTAAAATAAAAATATTCAAAATAATAGAAATATTCACCTTGATAATTGGCTCCTGTCTGTAAAAATGGGAAATTGCTGCATTTCTAACAGAGACCATGAGGGCTCAGTGTACCAATCAGCAAAACAGGTTTGGAAAAGTTAGAAAATGTTGAAAATCTGGGATTTTCATGGGGTTTGGGTTGTGAGACCAGAAATGAACGTGGGAGAAAGCAGAACAGTTCTGKGAAATAAAGGGGAAAGGATAAAACAACCCAAAATCTGAGTGAAATAACAGAAAATGGATTTTCACAGCCTTAACTTTTCTTAACCGTGTTAGGAAAAAATAAATGAAGCAACCAAAAATAAATTTGAGGTGCGAGTCACAAAATAAACTTGAGAAATTCAAACTTCACTTCAGAAAACAACTCTCCCTGTACACCTGAATTTAAAGAAAATCCTAAAAAATCCAATGCAGAAGAGCAGCTTGAAATATTTTGGGGAAGAGCTCTGGGAACCAGAGATTTATTTGTACAAATGTTTGCTACCCTCAAATAGTTTTTATTTTTTAAAATGTAGCCAGAATTTCCCAGAATTACCCAAAAAGTTGAAGTAGCACAAATGTTTGCTACACCCCTATTTTTATTTTTTAAATGTAGCCAGAATTTCCCAGAATTATCCAAAAATTCCCTCAAAAAGCTGAGGGAATTTCTGCTCTCCCAGCAATCCAGCAGAGCTGTGGGAAAAGAGAGGGAATTATATTTTCTTTTTCAAATTTCCCTGCAGCCTGATGCTGTTCTGGAAAAAAAAAAATCAAAGCATTGTAAAAACAATAAAAATAGATTTACAATGAAACAACATCATCTTTATTGTAACTGCAACAGGAGTTCCATGAGAGTCAAGAATGTTAGAGAAATTTAATTTTTATAAGAAAAAGGAATTTACCAGCCTCAGTAAAACCCAGGGAATCCCACAGGACAATCACTGAGCTGCTGCAGGAATATTCCATTCCCCACCTGAAGTGGATTCAGGGTCCTTCCTGATCATTTTTAGTGTGTAACTCTAGGAAATGTCCAAAAYCCCAAAGAGGAATCAGAATCTGCTGCCAGCAGAAATCCCAAATTCATGAATTAGCTGCCTTATGTCACCTTCCAGAGGCTGSTTAATAATGGGGAGTTCTGGGACAAAAAATAAAAAGCAAAAATAACAAGAAGGATGCAAAGCTGGGAGAGAAGGTGAGCAACAGACAGAAGCACAGAGGGTTGAAGGAAAAAAAATCAAAATAAAAATGGCAGGTCCAGTTTTCAATGTTCCCACCAACAAATGTGGCAGGAAAGTGTCTGAGGGTGTGAAAATTGAGGTTTGTGGAGTTTCATGAAGTTCAGGAAATCAAAAAATTAAGGAAAGGATTTGGCTGCTTGGATAAAAGCAGATTAAAGTGGCAGCACACAATGTCCTGC
Organism: Cardinalis cardinalis; assembly: GCA_014549065.1. Taxonomy (NCBI): domain Eukaryota; kingdom Metazoa; phylum Chordata; class Aves; order Passeriformes; family Cardinalidae; genus Cardinalis; species Cardinalis cardinalis. Next base: position 148,877 of record JACDOX010000619.1, read on the forward strand.
TGTGCCAGAGACAGCCCCACTGCAAAACGTCCCTGCAAAATATTCCTGCAAAATATTCCTGCAAAATGTCCCTGCAAAAACATTCCTGCAAAATGTCCCTGCAGCTGCTGCAGCCCCAGCCTCAGACCCCACAGACCTCACAGGGAGGGGGAGCTGATCCCACAGACCCCACAAATCCCACAGGGAGGGGGAGCTGATCCCACAGACCCCACAAATCCCACAGGGAGGGGAGCTGATTCCACACATCCCACAGGAAGGGTGAGGAGCTGATCCCTCAGATCCCACAGGAAGGGTGAGGAGCTGATCCCACAGATGGCAGAAGCAGGGTGGGAGCAGATCCCATAGAGAAGAGTGAGGAGCTGATCCCACAGGCAGGATGGGAGCAGAACCCACAGGCAGGAGGGGAAGAGATCCCTCAGATCCCACAGGAAGGGTGAGGAGCTGATCCCACAGGCAGAAAGGAAGCAGATCCCACAGACCCTACAGGTATAAGGGGAGCTGACCCCACAGGAGGGGTGGAGAGCTGATCCTACAGGCAGAAGGGGAGCAGATCCTACAGGCAGGATGAGGAGCTGATCCCACAGGTAATAAGGGGAGCAGACCTGACAGATCCTACAGGAGGGGTGAGGAGCTGATCCCACAGACAGGGTGAGGAGCTGACCCTACAAGAGCAGGGGAGCTGAYCCCACAGACCCCACAGGAGCACTCCCTGTGCCAGGGATCCCTGGGGCTCTGTGAGGGCACAGGAGGGAGGCAAAGGAACACCCAGGGCTGGCTCAGGGCATCTCCTCTGCTCACACCCACAAAAGGACAACCCTCACCCAAAAAGCTGAAGAATTTCATTTTACATTATCTCTTCATTTGGTTTTGGTTGTTTTTTTTTCCTTGGAAAAATCTATAATAAAAACATTTCCCATGWTACCCAATGGTAAGCAGTTCTAAAAATGATTTTGTCATTTCTCTTCCCTGTTCTGCCCCTCTACAGAAGGAATAAAAGAAGGGTGAGTGGACATGGGAAGGCTCTAAGTTAAATATCTGAATTTCTCTGGAATGGGCTGCAATTTGCCTACAGCAGAAGAGTTTTCTATCCAGCAGAGACAAGAGATCTGAAGGGTCTTTTTTTAAATCAAAGACATTGGAGCATCTCAGAGTTTCTTGATTGCTTTCCATGAAAAACGTGCCTGAATCCAAAAAACACAGGATTCCTCCCTGTGCTCCATCCTCTCCACTGGAATTAGCTCAACTACATTTTTGCTGAGAGTAAACTCATCTCAAAATCTGTTAAAGCAAAGCTTCATTATTTTTTTTTTCTCCATATATTCCAAATACAGAATAATAGTTTTAAACAGCTCTTACCAGCACTGGGAAAAAATCTATTCTACTTAAGTATTTTTAAGTATGGTTTCCACAGATCAGTCTCAAACCTTATTGCTTCACAACTGCAGTATCCCTTGAAGAAAAAAATCAAATATTGAAATGGTTTGTTATAATTTGTCTCAAATGGCTTTTCAGATTTGGCAGGGGAGGGAGAACGGAATGGCCAACAGAGAACATTGACTTCAAAATCTTACTGTAGAAGGGTTTCCTCTTATTAAAAAAGAATTACACTGTATTAAACAGCTGAAAGTAAAGACAGCATTCAAAGCCCATGAGTCAAGCCACAGCCAAAACCGTGTTCTACCCCTAAGTATTGTTTTCTTTTCCTTTTTCTTTTTTTTTTTCCTCTTTTTTTTTTTTAAACAAAGATTTTTCCTCAACTGCCATTTTAATCTTCACCAGAGGGTGCTTCATCTTCAGATCCCTCATCTCCTGACTTTTCTGGTGGAGGGCTGGCTGATTTTTTCTTTTCTGGGGGACTTTCAGGCTCTTCATCCTCTTCTTTTGGGGATGGGGTTTTTTCTTTTGTTGCCTTGGAAGCTGTGGGGCGACCTGCCTTCCCTTTGCCTTTCACTGGGCTGGGGGTCACTGGAAAAAGAAAAACCTTGTAAAACTCAGCAGCAGCAGAAAAGGCAGAAAAACTCCCAATAAATGGGATTTTCAAGTCATTCAGCAGCAGTTTGACCATACCCACAGTGGTTTTTAGCAATCCCAATTAGCAAAGCTGAAGTGAAGAGCAATTTAATGAGACTTAAAAGGTGTTTAATTGCAGGTCCTGGTTAATTGCTGGATGTGACATCATAAATGGACACAGCTCTTGTCAAAGCAGAGCACACATTGCTGTTATTATTTGAATTTCCTGCAGAAATGCACCCAGTTTTCCTCTGGTTCATATTTCACAAAGTCCCAAACAGAGTCACAAATTGTTATTTGGCTGTGAGACACAAAAAGTCAGAATGCAGCCCCTCAGCAGGGAAAGTTTTCATGAGTTTTTACATCAAAACACAGATACCAAATCAACTCCTAAATGAAGAATTAAAGCCAGCTCATTTTCCCATCCTGCTGCTTTCAATCGTGGCATTTTGGCCTTTCCAACATTTTTTGTGGACCCCAAGATTTCAACCAAGCTTCTGCAGCAAAAAGAAAATCTGAGTTTTAAACTGAGAAACTTTCCTTGCACAGACTCACCTGTAGCCTTTAGCCTGGGCTTGGGCATTTTCTTTTCTTTCCTCTCTGGCTTGGATTTCTTGGAGACCTTCTTATTTTTCTTTTTTGAACTGCCATAGTCACTGTCATCATCATCTTCCATGAGGAAGTCTTCATCACTTCCTGAATCTGCTGGAAGCATAAGGAAATTTCAGTTTTTTGGGGGGAAAAAGCCAAAAAGGAAGGAAAAGATTCAGCAGAAATCTGCCAGTGAAATTGTGGCCACAGATTCTGAGACTTTGTGGGCTTCCATTTATCTGCTGTGCTAAAATCTGAGTGGGTTTYTGCATCAGCAATGCTACAGGAACAGCAAAAAGCAGAAAAAAGCATTGAGAAGTTTACAATTATTCTTTAGGGCTGCTTACAAATAGATCTCTGGAAAACACACACACACACTCACATCTCTGGAAAAAAAAAAATATCTGCAAGGAAAAGGCACCAAGATGAATTTTCATGTCACACAGATTCTTCCAGATTCATTCAGTGAACTCTTCAGTCATTTAAGGATTTCCTACTTAAAAACTTTTGACTGCAGAAATTCCAAAGCAGTTCTGAAGCACTGGGTTATCTCTCACCATCCAAGCTTGCAGGAACAATAAATGGTGCAAGTTCATGACAGATTCCAACTTTCAATTACAGAAAGTTGCCTCAGCSACATTTCTATAATTTAAGTACTTGACTACTTAAATCTTACCCATTTTACCCATTTGTGAAGACAAATTTTGTGGGACACACACACAAACCTTTGCTGCAAGCTCAGAGAACAAACTGCAGCTGTGAAAACCCAACTTGGGCAGAWACACAATAAAAACGAGGAGCACAATTTCCATCCTCAGTGTCCCAGCAAAAACCAAACTGTGTCTCCTTTGCTGCCCATTTTTCCAATCCCATTTACTCACTCTCCTGGAACTGTGCCTCATCATCCTCTTGCTCTTCCTCCTCACTGCCCACATCATCCATGAGCATCTCCCTCTGTTTGGAGGCTGCTTTGGACGCCGCCTGCCGCTGCTGACGAACATTTTTGTGATCTTCCTTCTCATCCTCGCTGTCCTCTGCAGAAAAAGGCCCCAAATTGGGGTGAGTAAAGAGCAGAGAGCTCCTGCCATGAGGCAGCAAAATATTTTTAGGGCATTTATCAGAGGGTTAAAACACTCACTGAGTTACTGCGAGGACAATTCAACCTCATCRATACCCACCCAACAAAGATCCTCTGCAAAATAACTTATTTTTTCCTTTTTTTCCTCTTTACCTGCAGGCCTTTTCCTGGATTTGGAGGCTGCTCTCTTGTTCTTGTCTGGTTTAGCCTTCTTTCCTTTTTTGCTTTTTTGGGAGCTCTCGTAGTCGCTGTCGGCTTTGCCGTCGTCGGCTCCTACGTCGTCGTCTTCGCTGCCAAAATCTTCATCTGCAAGGAAAAGGCACCAAGGTGAACTTTCTGGGATCATTCTGGATAAAAGCTGCAGGAAAGGGATCACATCTATCCACATTTTATAGGAATATCACATAACACCAAAAAAACCAACATTATTCCAAACCAGAGTGGGAAGGAACAGCAGTAGAGGCAACATATGACTTAAAATAAATCAGAATAATTTAATTTCTGTCTCAAATTCTTCTCCTGCAACTCTCACAGGTGTGAGCAGTCATGATTTWAAGATACACAATCAGTACAATGCTGTCAGTTACCTGCTGAGTGTGAATCATCCTTCTTGGTCTTCACATCTTTGTCTTCTGAATCCTCACTGCAAATGACAGAAGGATAAATCTGAGTGTTTGTCCCAGCTTTGATTTCAGCCACTCTTGTGTGGAAAATAACAACTTTTAAAGAGCAAATTATGTCCAGGCTGAGAATTTTCACTTGTCCTGGACAAACGTCAGGATTACTCAGCTGTCTGTGGAGTTACCATGGTTGGGAAGAGAAATTTCAAACTCTGAATCCCAGAAAAACTTAAACCAGGAAATAATCAGATTGAGGTGAACCAACCCACATGGCTTCCAGTTTAGTTACAATTCTGATGGTTTCTATGCAGTCTATAAATTAAATAAAGCTTTATCCTGAATAGATTTTAAGTCAGCACTTGTCTTTAGGTCATTGTTTAAATTCCATTCTGTGCATCTTGTTCTTAACTGGGATATGTCTGGTCTAAGCTTTCTCAAATTATCTGATAATTTAATTCATTTAGAAAATAAAAGACATCTTGGGGTGACAGAACAAGAACCAGCTTGCAGAACCTCAAGAACCTTCAGAACCAGCACCCCTGAAGCTGAAATTTGTCATAAAAACAAAAAAAAAAATTTCAAAAGGTCTCGTGGCCGTGATTTGGGGACTGCAAAATGGAAATTCTACAGGAAAATTTCACTTTCAGCTCCCAAACCAAGTTCTGTGTTTATGGATTACCCAAAATGAGGAACAAGAGCCACAAAACTTCCAGATGTCCCCAATCCCTGGCACCACAGGGATGCCCTGAGRKGCTGCAGGAGCTGCTCCTTGCCCTGACCCACCTGAGGATGAGGTGCTGCCAACCCTGGTGCCTAAATCCCTTTCCCTGCCCCTCCAGCTGCCTCTGGAGCAGGGCTGACCCATCTAAAATCAAGTTTAACCTCCTGAGCATCTCTAATATTTATGGATTACCCAAAATGAGGAATAAAGAGCCAGAGAACTTCCAAATGTCTCCTGCCCTCAATCCCTGGCACCACAGGGATGCTCTGAGAGGCTGCAGGAGCTGCTCCTTGCCCTGACCCACCTGAGGATGCAGCAGCTGCCAATCCTGGAGCCTAAATCCCATTTCCAACCTGCCTCTGGAGCTGCTGCAGTGATGGAGCACTGCTGACAGGAGTTTCACACATTTCTGTCTCATCCCAGTGTCTGAGCCCCCAGTCTCACTGGAATTTCACTCCCCACACACAGGACAAGCTCTGAGAAATGTTATCAAGAGATCAAAGCTGCTTTTCTTACCTGTCCTCCAGAGAATTCTTCCAAGATCTCCTCACAGGGAGATGAGCACCTCAGGGATGCCCTGAGAGGCTGCAGGAGCTGCTCCTTGCCCTGACCCACCTGAGGATGCCAACCCTGGTGCCTAAATCCCTTTCCCTGCTCCTCCAGCTCCCTCTGGAGTGACAGAGCACTGCTGCCAAAGGTTTCACACACAATTTCTGCCTCCCCTCAGCGGCTCAGCCCCCAGTCTCACTGGAATTCCACTCCCCACACACAGGAAATGTTGCCAAGACATAAAAGCTGCATTTTTACCTGTCCTCCTGAGAGTTCTTCCCAGATCTCCTCTTGTTTTTGGCCTCTCGGGGAGATGAGCGGATTTTCTTGGATGGGGGACCTGAATCTCTTCCATAATCATCATCTGGACAGGACAGACAGCACAAAATGGGTTTGGCTCAAACTCACCCCCAGCAAACTCAGCTCTGCTCAGCTACAGCTCCAACTGAGCATTTCATGCACAGCAAAAGGAAAAATATCACAAAGCTTCAAAAAAACTTTGGTGGAAGCAAAGTCCTGCTTGAAATCACTGATTTGAGCTTTGCTTTTGCCACAGCACCATGAAAATGTTCTGTACAGTCAAGTGTCACAAACAAACCTCACAAGAGGACACAGATTTCATTTTGCATTTAGTTATTTTATAAACCCATGAAAAATTAATATCCCTATGTATTTCTGCATGCACACACTGTTTACTGTGCTGGGAGGGGATACAGGATGCCATGAAATAGGAATTTACAGCAGAACTCCTCACAACTCTTACACAATACCTGATCTAATGAATAAAACCACTGGAATTAACAATTATGCATATTTATCTCATTTTAAACTCAATGCTGAGGTTGCACTGATAATTATCTCCAAGAACTCAAAACATTCCGAAATTTTTTGTTAATTCACACAGATTAGATTGTTTTTAGAAACTGGCTTCAGAATTTTAATTCAGATGTTCAATTTTTTCCAAATGTGATCCAGCAATATCCTGTTAATTCACACAGATTATATTATTTTAAAAATGAGATCCAGAATTTTAATTCACATTTTTTCCAAATGGGATCTAGCAATATTTTGTCAATTCACACATATTATATTATTTTAGAAATGGGATCCAGGGACCCAGAGTTTTAATTCAGAGATTACATTTTCTCCAAATGTGATCCAGCAATATTTTATTAATTCATACAGATTGTATTATTTTAGAAACAGGATCCAGAATTTCCATTCAGAGATTCATTTTTTCCAAATGTGATCCAGCACTATTTTGTGAATTCACACAGATTACATTAATTTAGAATGGGATCCAGAATTTTAATTCAGAGTTTACATTTTTTCCAAATATCATCCAGCACTATTTTGTTAACTCACACACGTTATATTCTTTTTAGAAATTGGTTTCAGAATTTTAATTCAGAGATTCATTTTTTTCCAAATGTGATCCAGCAATATTTTGTTAATTCACACAGATTATATTATTTTACAAATGGGATCCAGAATTTTAATTCAGAGTTTACATTTTTCCCAATGTCATCCAGCACTATTTTGTTAACTCACACACGTTATATTCTTTTTAGAAATGGGTTTCAGAATTTTAATTCAGAGATTTGTTTTTTTTCCAAATGTGATCCAGCAATATCCTGTTAATTCACACAGATGAGATTTTTTTAGAAATGGGTTTCAGGATTTTAATTCACATTTTTTCCAAATGTGACCCAGCACTATTTGGTTAACTCACACATGTTATATTATTTTTAGAAATGAGTTTCAGAATTTTAATTCACATTTTTCCAGATGTGACCCAGCACTATTTTGATATTTCACACTGATGATATTTTTTTAACTCCAATCCCCCCCAAATGCCTGATGGTGTGGGCTCAACTGGAGCCATAAAATAAATGCAAAACATCTTTTTCTGTGGAAAACAAGTGGCATCAAGGAGCCTCTGCCCCAGAACACAACACAGAGCAAGGAAGGCACTGCTGCCAACAGCCTCCAGGCACTACAACAATCCCAGCATTAAATAATAAGATTTCTATCACCATTGTTTGTTTAACACAAAACATATGAGAATAATTATATTTTCAAATGCTTTATTAACAGTTCAGGCTGTGAAGAACAGAAACTCCTTGGAGCTGGAGTTGCAGATGTGATTAGAAGCAGAACAATTAATATGCATGGCAATAACGAGGAGATTAAGGAAAAAAAAATTCATTTACCAGCATCATCTGATTCCTGAAACTGGGAGTAATCCACCACCTTCCTGTTCCTGTAAAAAGCAGMAAAAATCAGGAATTCATCCCTTCAGGGCTACTAAAGCTTTAAGGAACAAGAAATGTCACATCCTTTCTTTCAGAGCTGCATTTGGAGCCCAAAAAAACTTTGATAGTTCAGCCACCTCCACCTCTGCAGTCAGAAGTGAACACAAAGTACATTAAAGCATAAATAGCATTTTCCTGAGGAGATTTTATAACAATCTGGATTGCAGTATCAGAATGTGAATGCTCTTTTTGATAAATACACAAAGATTATCAATCAAACATTTCTGAACTGCTCCTTTTGGAATTTCTGCTTCTCCTGCTGTCACACCTTCTCCTCCAATTTTTATTTTCCCATTTGATCCCCGTTTTTAAAGCATTTGAAGTTTCCACTGGTGCTTCCAGGAGCTCTCTGAATGAGTTACACTGATCTGGAAGGCAACAAAATCAAATCTGCTTCTTGAATTTACTGAGAGCTCCAAAATGGAATTGTTGGTGATTTTATCAGCTCCTTGTCCATCAAATCCCAGCTGTTTAACTGACAAGGTATAAAAATCCCTACTTTTTATTGAAAAAGCATCAAATCCCAACAATTTTTATTGACAAGGTATAAAAATCCCAACTCTTATTGACAAGATATCAAATCCCAACTCTTATTGACAAGATATCAAATCCCAACTGTTTTACTGATAAAGTATCAAATCCTAACTGCTTTCTTGATAAAGTATCAAATCCCAGCTGTTTTACTGACAAAATAACAAGTCCCAGCTCTTTTATTGACAATGTATAAAAATCCCAATTCTTTTATTGTTAAAGTATCAAATCTCAGCTGTTTTATTGACAAAATATAAAAATCCCAACTCTTTTTACTGATAAAGTATCAAATCCCAACTCTTACTGACAAGATATCAAATCTCACCTGTTTAATTGATAAATAGCAAATCCCAGCTGTTTTATTGACAAGGTATCAAATCCCAACTCTTTTTACTGACAAGGTATAAAAATTCCTACTCTTTGTATTGATAAAGTATCAAATCCCAATTCTTTTGACAAAATATCAAATCCCACCTGCTTTGCTGACAAGATATCAAATCCCAACTCTTATTGACAAGGTATCAAATCCCAGCTGTTTAATTGATAAGGTATCAAATCCCAACTCTTTTTATTGCCAAGGCATAAAAATCCCTACTTTTTATTGATAAAGTATCAAATCCCAGCTGCTTTACTGACAAAATATCAAATCCCAACTCTTATTGACAAAGTATGAAATCCCAACTGCTTTATTGACAAAATATCAAATCCTCTTTTTATTGACAAAATATCAGGTCCCAGCTGTTTTATTGATAAAGTATCAAATCCCAGCTGATTTACTGACAAAATATCAAGTCCCAGCTGATTTATTGACAAAATATCAAATCCCAGCTGATTTACTGACAAAATATCAAATCCCAGCTGATTTACTGACAAAATATCAAATCCCAGCTGATTTATTGACAAAATATCAAATCCCAGCTGATTTATTGACAAAATATCAAATCCCAGCTGATTTATTGACAAAATATCAAACCCCAGCTCTTTTATTGATAAAGTATCAAATCTCAGCTGTTTTACTGACAAAATATAAAAATCCCAACTCTTTTACTGACAAGGTAACAGCCCTGTAAAACAGCGACCAAAGCAAACCATGGCAGCCAAAAATTCAATTAAATTTCAGCTGATAATGCCTCAAATCAGAGCCCAAACACCTCCTGGAAGGCCTGGGAGGAGCTGGGAATGCAGAAATTCCCAGAGTTCCTTTTTCCTTTTGGGTCCTTTTGACCCAAAGCCAAGGAAAAATGGGATTTTGCTCAGTTCTTCAGCTGGAAACTCCATCCAGCACAAGGATCCTTCCTCMTCMTCCTCCTCCTCCTTCCCTTCTCCTGCTCCCAGCACAATTCACACTGAGCTCCCCTAACTGAGCTGCACTGTCAATTAATTAATTAGCATTAATTAATTGCTGATAAACCCAGTCAGCTCAAAGATACCCCAAAGCCAGCAGTGCTGATCCAGCTAAAATCAA
>JACDOX010000620.1:11064-24935 GCA_014549065.1 Cardinalis cardinalis
ACGAGGGCAGCACCGGCAGCACGGGCACGGAGGGTACGAGGGCAGCACGCCCAGGACACGGGGGGCATCACAGGCAGCGCATCAGGGAGGGTGTCGCCCTGATTTTTGAAGATTTTCTAAGCCTTCTGATGTTTAGATTCTTGTGACGAACTTTCGCACGCGCTTTCTGTGAATAACTCATTGTTTTGCATTCTTTTATGGAGGAGGAGAAATTTGATGGACTGTTGSWTTGTCCAGTGTCATTGGAGAGGTGGCACTGTCACCCTCCAACCCACTGTCGCTTTTGGAAAYCTATAAATGTTGGAGTCAGAAAATAAAYGTCCCTTTTTTGCCTTGAGAACAACAGTGTGTGTGTGTTGTGTTATTTCGTGTTCTGTAGAGACAGGGAGGCTGCGAGGGCAGGACATGGGGGCATCACCGGGAGGGTGGCACGGCCGGGAGGGCAGCACGGGCAGGGGACGGGTGCGATGGCATCGGGGGCAGCGCTGGCAGCAAAGGCAGAGCAGGGCACTGCAGGGCGGGGTGGCAGCGAGGGCAGCTGTGCCAGGAGCAGGACCCMCGCCCAGCCCGGCTCCCGCCGCCCTGCGTGTTCCCTCGCCTCTGCTGCCATCGTGTGAAAGCCAGGGAAATAGGGATGGGAAGGAGCCCCCAGCACCCCCAGCTACCCCAGTGCGACCAGCAGGGCTGGGCCGGGACTCGGCTCTGCTGTAACCCCTCTCCTTTGACAACAGCCTTCTGCAACCGGCTGTCTTCCCCGAAGGGCAATGGGCACCTCCCAAACACTGCCCAGCTTCCTGGATTGTCAAGCAAATTGTGTTCYATTTACCATCTGTAGGGCAGTTGTCTTCTGTTAAGTGGGCAGTTTTCCTTATCTCTTCCACAACTGGGCAGACATCTGCTGATAACAGCTATTGAATGTCGCTGCATGGCTGAAAGGAACTGCAGCATCCCAGTGTGAGATGCGAGCCCAGAGGGGAGAGCCAAGCATTCCACCCCGATATAATGTGGAGATTCTGGAACACCAGCACAGCTTTTCTCTACTGGATTTCCCACAGGAACGGCTGCTCTCTTCCCCTGGGTCGTCAGAGGAAGACTGCACCTTTTCTATAGGATCCCTGCTCCAACAGAGCCACCCCTGGCACTCCAGGAGGGCTGCAGCCTCAATTCCAACGGGACTTTTACAGGATCCCTGCTCCAACAGAACCACCCCTGGCACTCCAGGAGGGCTGCAGCCTAATGCCAACGGGACTGCTACCAACACCCTGACCCACAGGATGTCAGGTTGTGCTCTGACTCTGTCAGTGTTGTTTTAGTTTACTGCATTGTTTATTTTTTCTTCTTCCCTATTAAAGGGAACTGTTATTCCCTGCTCCCATTTTTTGCCTGAGAGMCCCTTAATTTAAAATTTATAGCAATCTGGAAAAAGGCAGAGGGGTTTTTACATTTTCAATTTCAGAGGAGGCTCCTGCCTTCCTTAGCAAACACCTGTCTTTTGCAACCAAGACAGCCCAGTCTGGTTGTGCCACCCCTCAGCTCCCCCAACAACAGACACAATGACACGAGCATCAAACACACTTTATTCACCCCAGATTCTGGATTCCTGCCACCTTATTTTTCAGAGCACACTGGAGCTCTGGGATGCCCGTGGGGCCTCTCATGCCCAGCCCACGGTGGTGATGGTGATGGTCAGAGCCCAGTGGCACCTCAGGGCCCTCCACTGCCTGCTCACGATGCAGCCACCTGTGTGAGTGGCTCCTCCAGGTACTGCACCAGTGCCTGTGCCTGCAAGCAGAGAATGGCATGAGCCACGCTCAGGTGGCTTCTGCAACACGTGTGCCCACTGCCCATTTGCTTATTGTAATTTATATTTCAGTTTAGAACCTTAAAAAGGTGTCACAGGGTGGGGGAGGSAGACAGAAGAGTCTCTGCAAGGTACAAAGAGTGTCCCAGGCACGGCAGCTTCCCCCAGCCCTTCCATCCCAATGCTCTCCAACAGCTCCTCCTCACACCAGAGCAGGGAATCAGCCCTGCAGCCTCCCCAGCCCTTACCTTGGCTTTCAGCATCCCAAATCCGACCGTCTCCTTGGCGTACATGCAGAGCAGCAGGTTTGCCACCCGTGTGATGGCCACTCGCCCCTCCTGCCCAGGGAGGAACAGCACCCATTGCACCCCAGCCTGGCCTGGAGCCCCAGCAGGGTCCTGGCACCACGGGCACGTCCMCAGGGAGGGCAGGGCAGGCTCCAGCCCCACTTACCATGCAGTCCATGAGGATGAATTTGAGGTTGTCCTCATTGAATGCCTGGTGCCCGTTTTTGTCATAGGCCACCCAGATGTTGCTGGCGATGGCTGCAGTGACCCTGGCATCAGTGTCCCCATAGCCAGAGTAGGCAAGCAAGGAGCCCTCGTTGTTCAGCAGCCTGGCAAGGACACGGCAGGGCACACTGATGCCTCTAACACCAGGCTCCCTTCCAGCACCAGGGGAAAAACAAACCTCCCCACCAGTGCCAAGCACTGCTCCCAAGACACTCCCACTGTGCAGAGGCTGGTGGGGGGCTTCAAAGCCACAAAGCTCTGCAGTGGCCCCAGGCCCAAGCAGGGCAGTGCAGGATCTGTCTGTTGAAGCTGTAGGACCTGCCACAGGCTGGGCACGAGCCTGGGGGACAAACACTGTGCACGGCCCCAGCCCTGTGCACGGCCCCAGCCCTGTGCACGAGGCACCCCAGCACCAGGCATCAGGAGCCCCACACACTGTGCACAGTGCCAGCACCATCTGTAGCCCAGCTCCATGCAGGGTGCGTGGTCTCAGTCCCATGCCTGCCTTTGGAAGGGGCCAGCCCCTCACCCTCCCCGGGGCAGGAGGAAGGAGCATCCCCCGGCAGGGGCAGGAGCATCCCCGGGCAGGGGCAGGAGCATCCCCGGGCAGGGGCAGGAGCATCCCCGGGCAGGAGCATCTCCGGGCAGGGGCAGGAGCATCCCTGGGCAGGGGCAGGAGCAAGGGCAAGGAGCATCCCTGAGCAGGGACAGGGGCAAGGAGCATCCTTAGGCAGGGGCAGGGGAAAAGCAGGCAGCATCCTTGGGCAGGGGCGGCATTCCCAGGGCAGGAGCAGGGAGCATCCCYCGGTGCAGGCAGCATCCCTGGGCTAGGGACAGGGGCAGCATGGCCGAGGCAGGTTCAGGGACACACGCAGGAGCAGGGACAGGGTCTGGGGCAGGAGCGAGAGCAGGGGCAGGGACGGGGAAATGGCAGGCAGCATCTCCAGGCAGGGGCAGCATCCCCTGGGGCAGAGACAGCGGCAATATCTGCTGGGTCGGTACGAGGGAAACATTCCCGGGCAGGGAAAGCATCTCCCCTCAGGGGCGTCACGCCGCACCACGGAGCGCCCGGTGCCCGCGGTGCCCGCTCGGGGAAAGGCGCCCCCCGCCCGGCCCCCCGCACTCACAGCGTGCTCTGGACGCCGCCGGTGTTGGCCTGGCTGAGCACCTGCGTCAGGGCCTTGGGCCGCAGCATGGCCGCCGCCGGCACCGCGGGGCGGGGGTGCGGCCGCGCCGGGCGCCGCCGTCACGGGGCCGCGCCGGGCCCGGAGCATTCTGGGGGCTGTAGTCCCGCCCGGGCCCCGCCGCTGTCCCCGTGGGCGCCGGCACTCCAGAGGGGCCTCGGCAGCAGAARGGAGCGCGGGGCAGGCACGGGCCCTCGGTGGCCGCGGGGAGCGGGGATGGGGCCGGTGAAAGGGGGGTCCGTGGGGGCAGCACCCCTCCCCAGGCTCCGGCCGCCTCTTTCCGCCGCCGTTCCGCCTCCGCGCCCCGCTCCGGCCGCTGTTCCTCCGCGCCGCCGGGAGGCGCTGTCGCGGGCCGAGGCGGTGCTGTGGCGCCGCTCCCGGCTCTCTGTGGTAGCGGTGGCCCGGGCTGGCGGCGGGCGGCGAAGATGGCGGAGCCGAGTGGCGGCGGCGGCGGCGGCGGCCCCGGCCCCGGGTCTGGCGGGGAGGGCCAGGCGGGGCCCGGCGGGGCGCTCATCCGCGTAACCGTGAAGACCCCCAAGGACAAGGAGGAGATCGTCATCGCGGATGGCGCCTCCGTGCGCGAGGTGGGGGCGGCGGCAGGCCGGGGAGGCGGAGAGGCCTGGGGGGCGCTGCCGCGGGTGCAGCGGGGCGGGGGCGGCTGCTCCGCGGGGGCTGAGGGATCCAGGGGTGCCGTGAAGGGGTTTTGGGAAGGGACCTGAGTTTTGGGGCCGGGGAGGAATTTCGGGCGCGCCTGAGGAGCGGGGGAAGGGTGCTGTGGGCTGGGGGGCGGTCACAGGGCCCGGGGGGCCTCTTGGAGACCCGGATCAGGGCTGCGGCTGCGTTCGGGGGCTTTTCGGGGCAGCCCCGGCCTTTGGGCCTTGCTGGAGCCAGGGCGGGAGGGAACGGGGAGATCTGCAGGAGGGCCGGTGCCGGAGGCCTTTGGAGAGGTCTGGAGGTGGTTTGAGGGGGGTCCACCTGTGGGAGGGGTCGTAGGTGTGGAAACCACAGTAATTGAGGGGCTTGGAGAGCGGCTTGGGGGTGGTGGCAGTGGGAAGGACCGGGCGGGGTCGGGGGCTCGGCCCGTGGGCTGGGCTGCGGGGGAGAGCGTTCCCTGGGCGGAGGGGTGGGAAAGGTGCCGGGATTGTGGGCAGAGCGTGGGGGGCTGCCGGGGGCACATCTGGGGGTCCTGGCGTGCATCTGGACTTCTCTGGAGGGAAGTTCCCCGGGCGAGGGGCGAGGAGCCGGGCAGATGTTAGGGGCCAGCGCTGGATGAGGTGGAGGAAAGGAAACATCGGGTGGGCTGGGGGGGGCTGTGCACCTGCTAGGGAGCGGGAGAGGACTGGCATTGCCAAGGGCTGCGCTTAGCAAAGGCTGCGATCGGCAGGGGCGGGCTCTAGGGCCGGTGCTGGCGTTGAGGAAGTGGCGATGGCCGCTGGGACAAGGTGTCATGGGCTCTGCCTTGGGCTGGCTGGCGCTTTGGTCGGGCGTAGGGCACGAGGGCGGCGTGTGAAGGACCTGGCAGGGATCTCCGGGCAGCAGTTCATGCTGTGGGCAGGAGCTGTGCACGTGTGGCCCTCCTGATCCTTTCCCTCGGGGGAGCCCTTTGGTAAGRGGGGTGTGGAGAGAGAACAGACAGGGTAATCTGGGGCCGGGGCTGTGCTGTGCCCAGCCTTGATTTTAGAGTTCTGCTGTGAAGGCTGAGAGCTCTGGAACCAGCGTGTGTTTCACTCTCCATCCTGGCCTTCCCCTCTGACTTCCCTTTAGTTTGTGTTTTCCAGGGCTTTATTTCCTCCAAATCAATCTGGGGATGCCCCGGCAGGGCCAGCAGTGAGAGTCTTGCTTGCAGGTGTAAATCCCAACACACAGTAAGGATGAGGTGTCCATGCTCTGTGGCATGCTCACAGGGAATTCAGTTGCAGAAATAGGAATTGGAGAAGACCTAGTTTATTTCTATTGGCTGATAAAGGATTATTGCCTTTTCCATAGAGCTCTGTCCTGTATTAAATCAGAGTTTGGCTTTCCCTAGGAAAAAAAAAACTCAAATGAGCAGATGAAACCAGTTCAGTCATTCAGCATAAGAGATGTGTTTGRGTTAGGCCTGAAGCAAATTGGTCTGGCTTTGGAGGCCTCCAGCTCTTCTGAGAGAATTACTGTGTTTTTTCTGAGATTTTCTCCATAGTTTGTGATTTCAGAGCTTGTCTTTGCTTTGRTTTGGTTTTCATTAACACCTCAGACATCATCAGCACCTGGTGACTGTGTGGTACCTTCATGGGCTCTGAGRGCTGCTCAGTTCCTTGGGCTGCTCCCAGAGTGGATGTGAGCCCTGGAGCTTTATGTTCCTGGTACCAGTCCTTTGCCTGAAAAGTGCTGTTTGTTTTTCAGTTCAAAGAAGAGATTTCTAGACGGTTTAAAGCCAAACAGGATCAGCTGGTTCTGATCTTTGCTGGGAAGATCCTGAAGGATGGAGACACGTTGAATCAACATGGGATCAAAGATGGGCTCACTGTTCACTTGGTCATTAAGACTCCGCAGAAGTAAGAGCTTGGTCTTGGGGGAGGTTGGGGTCAAATGGGTGTGGGAATAACTGACTGTGATGATTGTGGCACACAGCAGTGGGGTTTGTCACTAACCTGTCCATGGATGACACAGCTGGGATGGTGTATGGCAGGTACCTGGAGGGGCTGGTCCTTTAACGTTACTTGTGTGTGTGTGTCTTGGAAGAGCCCATCAGAAATGGATACTGGCTCTAGCAAACCTGCAAGGGTTCTACGAAGAGTTGCTGATAAAAGAAATTACTTTCCCAGTGAATTTGTGTTAATACCTGGGTTTTCTATCACCTCTGTGAGGTGCCACAGGAGCACACATGCCCTGTGTGGCCCCTGCAGGCACAGCTGGGCCAGGCAGTGGATGCTGTGCAGCCGTGGGGCACTGTGGGGCTCACTCATGTGGGTGCACCTGGGCAGTTCCCTGKGGGGATGTGGCTCAGGAGCACCACAGACCTCAGACTGCGAGCAGGACACAGGGCTGACCTCAGGGTCCTGCAGGTTTAGCTCTTCCCAGCACTTTCCAGAGGGATGGTGGGCATGGAAGGGTTTTGGAACAGCTGCTGTGCTTTAGTTGCAGCCACATTTCATTGATCTTGGATGGCCCTTCACAGCTGTGCCTCAGGCTCTGGCCACAGTGAGCCCCAGCTCCCAGGAGCTCCAGGGCTGTGTCTCTGCAGTTCTGCTGTCCCCTGGGGGAGCTGCAGTAATCAAGATGGGCTTTTTCCCTGTTTTGTTTTTGTGGGTTTTTTTTATTCCACCTGTTCTTTTACAAACACAAGGAAGTTTGCTGTCAGGTTCTGCAGCTTCTCCTTGGATTCTGCCTCTCCAGGTAGCCTGAGAGCCCRGTGCTGTTTCTGCTGTCTCCACTATAAATGTGGTATTGGTGAACCATTTCAAAGAGGGAATCAGAGCTGTCCTGGGCTGCTCATTTTTCTCCTGCTAATAGTTCTAGAAAAGTCCTTACTGAAGACATTACAGAGAAACCAAGTGCCCTTTCTCTGGCTTCCTTTTCCTTTCTTACTCAGCTTCCCATTTGCTTTGTTTTCCCACTCTTTGCCTCCCTCAGTGGCCACTGGTTTTCAGCAGCAGTCAGGTATGTCTGGACAGTGGACAGGGGCTTCAGTGTTGATTTTTCAAGTCCTAGAAGAGTGCAAAATGAAAGGGAGATAGAGAGAAGGAATAATTCTTGGTTTGGGAAAAAAAATCAGGAAATCATTGTTATTATTGTCAGARGCCTAACAGCATTATTGAGGTGAGTAAAGTGAATTTTGTGGCCAAATTTAATAAAAGTTCTTTAACATTAGTCCAGGGCTCACTGTTGTGACTGCAGAGGCTTCAGAAAATCTTTAAATGTTCTCTTTCAAATTCCTGTAACACTCTTGAGGATAACTGTGGTAAGAAGGTACTAACCTGGGTTGGTGTATTCAGCAAAGCTGATGCCCAGCACCTGCTTCGTGGTGGCTTACAGCACAGTGTCAGTGTGGGTGGGTTAAAAGAAGCTCCAGATAACTTGTGTTGGAGCAGGAGCCCTGCATCAAGGTGCAGCCAGTGGCAGAGCTGGGAATTTGGAGCCAAGCTGGCCAGAAGCATTCCATGGCTTTGTGAGACAGGGGCTGGCTGCCTCGTGCCTCAGTTTCCCTCTTTGTACCGTAATGCTGATGCTTCTTTTTGCCCCAGAAGCACTGATAGGAGTATTCAGAAGTGAACATTGTTGTTTGCCCCATGCACTAGCCCTGCTGTAACCTCCTGTGGTTTCTGTGGGAGCAGCAGAAGGATTTTGCTGTTTGAAGCACACTCATTGCTCAAGGATATGGCTGCAGTAAATAGTTCAGTGGGATTCAAGGAAGAGCTGGAGACAACTGAGGGTAAGACCCGTCCAGGCGCTCTGCGTGGGCCAGGACATGTCAGGGGCTGCAGTGCCTCAGGATGGGAGGCAGATTCCAGCAGATGGAAGGCATCTGGGAGCACAGCTGTGCATCAGAGCAGGCAGACACGGGATGGAGGCTGGGCTGGCTGCTGTGCTGGGAGCCCGGTGCACATCCTGGGTCCCCACACAGGACTCCCCTTGCCTTTCCCCAGTACCAGCAGTTTAATACCTTTTATCCTTTACAGGATCCAAGATTCAACATCTGCTGCTTCTGCCCCCAATGCTGCTTCTGCCCCCACTGCAAGCCCTTCTTCTCCTGCTGCCCCATCTCAGCCCTCCACATCCAGCAGTGCTGGTCCGGACGCAGGGAGCGGCAGCAGACGGAGCAGCGGCTCAGGGAGCGTGGGAGGGCCTGGAGATGGAGGCCCCAACAGTGCTGCATCCATCCTGTGTAAGTGGGCACTGGGAGAAGGAAGAATTTTCTGGGATTACACCAAGGAGTTGGGGTTCTTGACCCCTCTTGTTGTCTGTGCCTGCYATGGGCTTTGCAGGAGTCACACCTCTGTGTCCCTGCTCAAGGTAATGCCTCTTGGTAAAGTGGGTGTCTSTAGGGATGTCCTTACTCAGAGCTGGCTGCTGTAGGAATACAGGGTACCCCTGGATTTGTGGGGATGCAGTTCAGCTGCTGTGCCTGTCCTCTCTGCCAGTGACTGACTCATGCCTTCCTGTGTGTTGTTCCCTCTCCAGCTGGCTTCGGTGGCATCACTGGGCTGGGCAACCTTGGCATGGGCTCTGCCAACTTCATGGAGCTCCAGCAGCAGATGCAGCGGCAGCTGATGTCCAACCCGGAGATGCTTTCCCAGATCATGGAGAATCCCTTGGTGCAGAACATGATGTCTAACCCTGACCTCATGAGGCAGATGATCATGGCCAATCCCCAGATGCAGCAGCTCATGGAGCGAAATCCAGAGATAAGCCACATGCTCAATAACCCAGAGCTCATGAGGCAGGTGAGTCACACCAGGGCTCAGTAAAGAGTGTTGAGGAGAGTCTTTGTGGACCAACATCAGTGTCTGCACTGCAGAGGAGGAGTGGGAATGCCAGAGCAGTGGTTTTGGAGATCTCTTCCTTCCTGCTGTGAGTTCCCCACAAACAGATGGTGGTCTTGAGTTATGTGAATACTAAATGCTCAACCCACATCCTTGCAATTCTTTTCTTCCTTTCAGAGCTATTGAATCCATGGTGTATTGGGAAAAAAAGGGATGCTGGGATTTTCCTAGCAAGGCCACTGTGTTGTGATTCAGGAATGGGAGTAAAAACAGTGCTGGAGAAGTGAAGCTACTGCAAAAGCTCTTTGTTTCTCTCTAGTTCTCTTGACAGATTATGTAGAGACTCCAGAGCTGTACAGTGCATGTTTCACTACCTGTATCAGTGGGGAGCATTAGTGTAGGCTGGGATCCCAGAGAGATCTCTTTTTTCCCTGAGCAGAGAGGACCCATGTCCAAGAGGACTGGCTGTCTGGAAGACCAAAGGTTCATTGGAAGGGCATCCTAAGGGATCAGTGAGAATCTGGATGTTAATAGCCATTAACAGGACTCTGCTGCTTACTGGGGAGGATTGTCAGGAGGGTTGTGCTGAACAGGCCTCATTTCCATCTGCTTCTCAGTCATTCTGCTTTCAGCTGTGTTGGCCATACATGAAATTCCAGAGCTGCAGGACTAAATTGTGAATAATCTGTACTTGAGCAGTTCTTCAAATGAGACCTGGATATTTTTTGTGCAGGGGAGACCCATCAAAAGTCTGGAGAGGGTGGAAGGATCCATCTTCCCAGTTATTGTATATGTATTCCATCCAGTCTGAGTGGGAACACATGGGTGTTGGGTGTTTGGATGTCCTGGTACTGCTTAGGAACAGAACAGTTTCATCAAGCTGAGCTGAGCAAGGCTGGGGAGGAGCCTGGATCCCTGGTCTCTCTCTGCTTGGATAAATGATCTCTCTGCTCTCTGCCTGCAAATTGGGTTTAATTATCCTCTCTCTCTCCTGGGAGAGGAGCTTGAGCTTTCCACCCTTTCCTCCTTCTCGCAGACGATGGAGCTGGCTCGTAACCCTGCCATGATGCAGGAGATGATGCGGAACCAGGACCGTGCTTTGAGTAACCTCGAGAGCATTCCAGGAGGATACAACGCCCTGCGCCGGATGTACACGGACATCCAGGAGCCCATGTTTAGTGCAGCCAGGGAGCAGGTATGGTGTGTTCTCTGAGTGGGTCTAGTGTGGGAAGGGGGTCTTTGGGGGGGGTCTTTCCCAGTCCCCTCTGCTGATGGGGCAGTTTGCCTACAGCGTGGCTCCACTCCAGGCAGGCACTGGCCAGAGAACACGGTGCAGTGCCTCTTGTGACATGGGTTGAGGTGTCAGAGGAGGGACCTGCTCTGGCTCCTGCAGTCCCCCAGCAGGCTGGATGCCAGCCCTGACTGATAGGCAGGCCCTGTCGCTGTTAGCCCAGCCCTCTGCTCCCTGGATTAGCTGGAGCCTGACGCCTTCAGTAGGGAGCTGGCTCAGATCCAGCTGGCTGGTAGTGCARGAGGAGGGAGCACAGGCCTGGCTGCAGAGGGCTGTGCAGGCAKACTCCAGTCCAGCAATACCTACTGCTGTGTCCGGGTGCTGCTTTTACAAGGGCATTTTGAAGCCCTGCATTTGGGAGCTGAACCTGGGGCTGTGGCCGCTCCTGGGCCTGGTCTTTTCCTGAGTGAGGTGTGTTGTGGATTGCAGATTTCTCAGGAGGCGGATCATGGCACATGTTTAGCAAGTTCTGGACTTGGCTGAATGTGATCGGCTGTTCCCTGGCTCGCTCAGTGCTGGGGTTGGTCTGCTGGGACTAACTGATTCCATCTGTTTCTTTTTTTTTTTTCTCCCTAGTTTGGCAGCAATCCTTTCTCTTCCTTGACGGGGAATTCTGACAGCTCAAGCTCTCAGCCTTTGCGGACGGAGAACAGAGAGCCATTGCCAAACCCCTGGAGCCCCACACCCCCTGCTTCCCAGAGTCAGGCACCCAGCAGTGAAGGGAGCACGGGCTCAGCAACCACCCAGGGCACCCCAACTGTGTCCAACCCCTTTGGGCTGAATGCTGCCAGCATCGGCGCTGGTACGTAAGGGAGGAGCTGCAGGGTGCTGCTGGCTGAGCAGCTCACCCAGGCTTCCTTGGAGGGCTGCTTCCTCTGGCATTCGAGCCCTGTTTGAGGCTGTTATTCAGAGGAATGGGTCTAGCCTACTTGCAGACACCAGTGAATTATCTGATGCACTTGTTGGACGGTTCCTTTGGGAACTCTGCTGTCCCTGAAGCTCTCAGGAGCAGGAGGGTGGCCAGCAGAGCACTGCCCTGGCTGTCCACAGCCCTGATTGCTGCTGGCTGGGGGATGGAGTACAGGCAGTGCTGTCACCTGTCACATGGTGTTTCAGGCARTGCAGTGGTGCTCAGGCTCATCAGGGGTTTTCCTTTGTCTTCCCTTCCCCTTGCAGGCATGTTCAACAGCCCAGAGATGCAAGGACTCCTGCAGCAGATTTCTGAAAACCCTCAGTTGATGCAGAATATGATCTCTGCCCCCTACATGCGGAGCATGATGCAAACTCTTGCCCAGAACCCGGACTTTGCAGCACAGGTAAAAGTGTTGCAGCTGTCTGCTGTTGCCAGGCAGGCCATGAGCTCAGTGTGAGGTGTCACTCTGCTGCTGGGGTCAGACTGGTTCCTCCTGCAGACCCTGGAGCAGAGTGAATACACAGTCTGATTGTATTTCTCAATAGCCAGCAGGCAGCCCCAGCTCTGAGCCCTGTGTGTTTTGCAGAGCCCCTAACACAGGAGGTGGCTCTCAGAGGGACATGGGAATGGCCCTTCTCTGTGCCTGTGSCCAAGTGGCCCTGTTCAACACTGCTGTCAGGAACTGAGCTGTCCCATTTTGATTCCCCATAGCAGGGGAGCATGTTGAAAGCCCAGGGAGGGAGTCAGGGGCCCCAGGAGTGACCTGTTCTTCATGGCTTAGTTGCATAGGGTTTAACAGCAAGTGGCAGCAACCCTCTGACCCTACCTACATGTGCTGTCTCTTGCTAGATCATGGTAAATGTCCCCCTCTTTGCTGGGAATCCACAGCTTCAAGAACAGCTCCGCCTTCAGCTCCCTGTCTTCTTGCAGCAGGTAAAGGCCTCTGGCTGGCCCTGTGCTGCCCTCAGCCCCTGGCTCCAGAGCTTCTCCCCCACTGTGGCACAGGCAGGATCTCAGCTGCTGGTTCAGTGCACTAGGAGGAAGCATGTGGGCTTGGGAGGCTGGGCTGAGCAAGGAASGGGGTTGCACAGGGGAGACAAAGAGGAAGAACATGGTTAGACAAGGTGGTCTGAATTAACTCATCTGAATTATTGAAAGGTGGACTCCAGGTTAGGCTTGTTAAGCTACTTGGAACCCCTGTGTAGACAGTCTCTCACTGTGTAGAGTTTACAAAAATGACACAGTTAATTGTGCTAGAGCAGCTGTTCTCAGGTAAATCAGAATCCACTGGCATGTGTCCCCAGTTCTAATCTGACTCACTCAGTTCGTTTAGGAACCTGCTGTGAGCTCTGTGAGTGTCCCTGCAGGTGAGCCCTGCAGTCTGGAGCCTCGGAGGAGGATCCAGACACAAAGGCCAGCCCTGGCTGCGGGCAGGAGGCGCAGCTTGGCGCCGGCCCGGGTGTGACGGTGCTGGAGCTCTGGCTGCCTGAGCTCTCACCGGTTGGTACCGTGTGTGTCTCTGCCTTGCTCCCCAGATGCAGAACCCGGACTCGCTGTCCATCCTCACCAACCCCCGCGCCATGCAGGCCCTGCTCCAGATCCAGCAGGGACTCCAGACGCTGCAGACGGAGGCCCCCGGATTAGTGCCAAGGTACGGGGTGCTCCAGGGCAGAGCTGCTGTGCCCGGCAGCAGCAGGCAGAGCTGGCTCTGCACCCATCCAGGAGATCTGCTTAGGGCAGTCTGTCATGGGGACTTGTGCTGGGGTGTGCCTGCAGGCCCCTCTGAGCCAATTAGCACTTGCTGCTTGCTTGTCCTTCGCTGGGAAGTCCTTGACCCTTTGTTTTTGGAGAAGAGGTTTGGAATGCCCTTGGTCCTTCCCCCATCCTTTGTTTGCTGCATTTTGTGTGGACTGAACTCAAGAGCTTTATCTCTGGAGARCAGTATGAGATGGACAGACACAGACACAAGGCTGGGTGGGTGTGCTGGGGCAGGCTGATCTACTGGCAGCCCTCAGCTCTCTGCTTACTGCCACCATGGGTCCTGTTCCATCACAGCAGCAGTTCTCTGCAGGCTCCTGTTAGCTCTGCTCACTCCCAGTGCCAGGTGTGACCAGAACGTGGATGCAGCGGGTTCAGTTKGCAGAGCTGCCCTGTAGCAGGGCCTTCAGGGAGGGCTGCCTTGCTCTGGGGGGTGCCCAGTGCCAGTGTCACCCTGAGCATGCCCTGCCTTCCTCTGCAGCCTTGGCTCCTTCGGCATGCCCCGGATGCCCCCGTCCTCCACAGGAGGAAGCACAATCCCGGAGAACCCCGTTCCCTCTGCTTCGACGCCGGCCAGTGCCTCTCCAGCCGGGGGTGGTAACCCTCAACAGCAGCTCATGCAGCAGATGATCCAGCTGCTGGCCGGAGGAAGCTCTCAAGTACGTGACGCCCAGGGGGTGCTGGCATGGGCAGGGAGGTCTCCACGGGGGTCCCCACCTCACCTCACTCAGGGCATGTGGTCACCAACAGTCTCTTGTGGCTCTGGTGCTCTAGGCCAGGTTTGGTGTTGGGGTCTGGCTGACCCTTTGGGGTGTTAAAGCCTTAAGAGGTTTAGGCTCAGCGTGCTGGGGATCCTTCTGCCACTGCTGCCACTGTTGGTACTAAACCAGGACTGACTCTGGTGTGGCTGCTGTGCCACATCCCAGGGGGACATGGAAACTGTCCCCACA
>JACDOX010000620.1:56102-71664 GCA_014549065.1 Cardinalis cardinalis
TTATTATTATTATTATTATTATTATTATTATTATTATTATTATTATTATTATTATTATTATTATTATTATTATTATTATTATTAGCAAAGCAGGAGGTGCCCAGCTCATTAGAGCCCATCTCCCCCATCTCCCCCATCTCCCAGGCCACGCAGGACAATGGAGCTGCTCTTTGCTGGGAGGAAATCCAGGAAGGAGTCTGCCAGGCCAACCAGGACACAGTGGCAGCCAGGAGGAGTGAGTGCTCTGCCCACGTGGGTGCTGCCGGAGGCTGGGGGACAAGAAGGGGCTGATGTGAGCCCCTCTGCTCCCGCAGTGGCTCTGGGCATAGCTGCCATCAACCAGGCCATCAAGGAAGGGAAGGCATCACAGACGCTGAGGGTGCTGTGCAACCCTGAYGTGGCCCTGCGTGGGGTGGTGACTGCCTGTGCTGACACCTACCAGGAGCAGCTGGCGGCTCTGATGGCCACCAAGAGACCAGCAGGTAAAACCCTGGGGGCTGCAAGACCTCCTCCACCCTGGGAGGCTGGGGTGCACCCCCAGCCAGGGTGTTCAGCACCCTGCAGCAGCTCCCATCCATCCCGGCATGCAGGGAGCACGAAGCCATGCTGGGTCCGGCACAGGCTGCTGGATGGGGCCGAGTTCTACCTGAACCTGCAGAGCTTGGAGGGCAGCTGGCAGTGCCCACGCCACGGCAGCTTCAACAGCACACACCTGAGCAGGGAGGAGATGCAGGTATGGGCAGGATGGGCTGGGTGGGTGTGGTGGTGTTTGCAGGGGTCTGAGGATGAGGGAAGAGACGAGAATGTTGACTCCATGTTTCAGAAGGCTTGAYTGATTATTTTATTACATATATTTTACTTAAACTATACAAAAAGAATAGAAGAAAGGATTTCATCAGAAGGCTAGCTAAGAATAGAAAAAGAATGATAACAAAGGCTTGTGACTGACTGAGACAGTCYRGACAGCTGGGCTGTGATTGGCCATTAATTAGAAACAACCACACGAGTCCAATCCCAGATGCACCTGYTGCATYCCACAGCAGCAGATAACCATTGKTKACRTTTTGTTCCTGAGGCCTCTCAGCTCCTCAGGAGGAAAARCCCTAAGGAAAGGATTTTTCAGAAAGCATCCTGGCTACAGGTGGGCACCGCTGGCACTGAGCTGGTGCTGCCTCGTGTCCTTGCAGTCTGTCATCACCCGAGTGAYGCTGGCCCACGAGCGGGAGCGCCTGTGGGCATCCAGGGTGGCCCTGGTGGTGAAGCTGCAGGCGCGGCTCCGCGGGTTCCTCGTCCGCCGGCAGCTCGCGGCGCGGCGGCGCGTCCTGCAGGAGCAGAGGCCAGCTGCCATCAGGATCCAGGTGACACAGCCAGGCCTGTCCCTGCTCTGGGCACAGCCACGCGAACCAGGGGCAGCTCCTCGCAGCCCTGGGAGGCGCCAGCGCTTGCTGCTCTCTGGTTTTACTGCCAGGGCCCCTGAGGTGCTGCAGAGGGCAGTGAGGGGCTTGTTTCTCCCACAGTGGCTGCTGCTTTCCTCTTTCCCCATGCTGTGTTATTCTCTTTCTTCATRTGCTCCCTGAAAAACYAATGGAGTCACAGTGACCTCACCCTCCTATTCCTTCCTTCATTGTATTTCCTGAAAAACCAATGAGTGACCTCACTCAGGTCTCTCTACCTGCTCTAGAGAGGGGCCAGCGCTTGCTGCTCTCTGATTTTACTGCCAGGACCCCTGAGGCCCTGGGAGCAGTGAGGGGCTTGTTTCTCTCACAGTGGCTGCTKTGGGTGCTGCTTTCCTCTTTCCCCATGCTGTGTTATTCTCTTTTCTTGTGTGCTCCCTGAAAAACCAATGGAGTCACAGTGACCTCACCSAGGTGTCTTCTTGTGCCCAGGCTTGCTGGAGGGGGTACAGGCAGCGCAGAGCTTACCTGGACAGGCTGCACTACCTGAAATCCAACACAGAGGCTGCAATCAAGGTTTGGAAGATTCTTCCTTCAGCCTTTGTTCTCACACTGGGCATTGGCACCTGCTTGWTCAGCTTGTGAGGGTGGCATCTACCCCTGCCCAGCGCAGAGGAGCCAGGGGGGAATTGTGGCAGCTGGGCCAGGGCAGTGTGTGAGTGGACAGGGGAGAAAAAAAATTCATAGAATTGTTACCATGGGCTCACTGAGGCTGGAAAAGCCCTTGAAGATCACYGAGTCCATCTCAGCACTGCCAAGGCCACCACTAACCCTGTCCCCAAGTGCCACATCCCTGTGGGAGTTAAATCCCTCCCAGGATGGTGAGCCCACCACTTTGCTGGGCAGCCTGTGCCAATGCCTGACCACCCYTTCCATGAAGAAATGTCCCTTAWTATCCAACCTAAACCTCCCYTGGAAGTCCTCRTGATCCAGAATCCAAATGTTTGAACATCTCTCCCAGATCCAGGCAGCTGTGAGGATGTGGCAGGCACGGAGGAGGTACCAGGAGAGGCTGCGCTACTTCAGGCAGAACGTAAGGGATGRGATGGGAGTCAAACAGCTCCTGGGACTGTGTTGGTGGGGATGATCTTGGATCCCTGGCCCTGAGTGCTCTCAGTGCAGCTGTAAGAACTGATTCGTCCTGGCAGGGGGACAGATGGGAAGGAATAGGTACCTGGTGGGTCTGGAAGCCAAACTCTCAGGTTTTGTGAAGTGTGAGGAGAGCAAAACCACTCCAGTTCCAGCAAAAAGCAACAATGACCTCAAGATGTCCATTAAAAGGGGAAGGAATTTTTGGGGGAGAAAAGGRGAGGGTGTCAGCTGTGGGAAGTGAAGTTGCACCCCTGGGGTTGCTGCAGCTTCTGATATACAGCAAGTGGAGGGGAATGACCACTGAGAAGGGCAGAATCCCAAAATCTCTCCTGYTTTGTAGAGACCCTCATCCCAACCCTGACTACATTCCTGGCAGTGGGAGCAGGCAGCAATGGGCTTGTCCAGCATTCCTTCACTCCCCATGTGTGTTAGGGACCCTATGGAAAAACACCTCCCACCCCCTTCTTTGTCTTGGCAGATTAAAGCTGTAATTAAAATCCAGGCTTTTGTGCGAGCCAACAAGGCCCGTGGGGATTACAGGATGCTGGGTAAGTGCCTGCTCATTGCTGCTCTGAAGTGTGATGGTTAATTGGGAAAGGGACTCTGCCTCTAACAGGGGGAAGCAGTTATGAGCAGGCTCCTGGTGGCCCCTTGGCAAGGACAGGAGTGACAGAGCCTTGGTGGTCCTTGGTCAGCCCTGGCACTGCCCCTCTGCCCCCAAAACTTCCTGGAGGCTGTTGCACAGTGGGGCTGTGTGTGTCCCATGCCCTGGTGCTGCAAGAAGATGCTTTTTGGGGAGGAGGATGGGGTGTCTGAGGGTCTGCGGTGGGGGAAATCATTCATGGCCTTGCTGGGCATTGCTGCAGTCCACACCAAGAGTCCACCCCTGGGCATCGTCCGGCGCTTCATCCACCTGCTGGAGCAGAGCCAGCACGACTTCTGGGAGGAGTCAGAGGTGCTGAGGCTGCAGGAGGAGGTGGTGAAGAGGATCCGTGCCAGCCGGCAGCTGGAGAGCGACCTGGACCTCATGGACATCAAGATTGGGCTGCTGGTCAAGAACAGGATCACTCTGCAGGTACAGAGAGAGGGGGAGGACTTGGCTGCCTCAAGGCATCCTGCCCTCCATGGCATTGCAGCTTGAACTTGTCTCTGCTTCACTTCTTAAGCAGCTGGAGGGGTTGGGGAGCACTAGGGTGTTGTCATCTTATTGCCAAAGTTCCACACCTYCTTCTTGGTGATTTCTCATGGGCAGCTCCTTGCAGCACTGACTCCTTCCTCACATCACACCCAACAAACTCCAACTCCCTTCTCAACCAGCCAACCCACTCCATTGTAGCACTCTTCTTCTTATTGGACACAGCTGTGGCCTATTAAGGGCAGGCCTGTTCCTAAACTTTGGTGATTGGTACAGCTGCAGCTCCTCAGGTCTCAGAATCTCTGCTGCTCACAGTGACTCTGAGATGTGTASAAGTCTCTTTTCCCAGCCCAGCTGTCGAAGAAGGAGTCAGGATTCTTTTGTTCTCATTCTCAAGGTTGTTTATTGTTTCTTATCTATAAAATTCTTTCTCTGGCCTGCCAAGGTCTGTTCAGCAGGACAGACAGAGGCACTCAACACCTCCCCAGGGGCAGGCAATCTTTTWATACTAAAAMCTAYGTGTACATTTTTTACAATAACCTCCCAATACCTATCACCTGTGTTAGACAGTGAGCTTCTACTCTAAACCARTCCAAAAGTGCCACCATCACAGCAGAAGATGGAGGCCAARAAGAAGAAGGAGAAAGGCTGGACATGCCCAGATTCCTCCATCTTGCCTCCTGAACCTCCATTCTAAAAACCCCAAAAATCTGTTTTTCACYCTGTGATAAACRAACTATTATTCTACTTAAACTCTCTTGACTTGTAATTCTTCATWTAAGGTTGGTAATGTTTTCCATGGGTCAAGATCAAAGGCACAGGGGTCTGGGGCTCTGTGCCACGGTCTCTGAGCCCCCTGGCAGGGGTTGGAGCAATCCAGGGCAATCAGAGGAATTTCCTGGGTTCCAGCGCTCAGGGGTGAGATTGCCTTCTGCACTATTCTCCTACATTCTGTCCCTCCACACTAGGGTGCCTCTGGCTCTCCYAGAAACTGGTGAGAATGGCAGAGCCTCAGGCAGACCCCAGTGCTTCTCTGCCACCACAGGAGGTGGTGTCCCACTGCAAGAAGCTGACCAAGAAGAACAAGGAGCAGCTCTCAGAGATGATGTCCATGGACAAGCAGAAGGGGCTCAAGACGCTCAGCAAGGAGAAGAGGCAGAAGCTGGAGGCCTATCAGCACCTCTTCTACCTGCTGCAGGTGGGGCTGGGGTGTGGTGGTGTTTGCAGGGGTCTGAGGATGAGGGAAGAGATGAGGATCTGACTCCATGTTTCAGAAGGCTTGATTTATTATTTTATTATATATATTATATTTAAACTATACTAAAAGAATAGAAGAAAGATTTCATCAGAAGGCTAGCTAAGAATAGAATAGCAAAGAATGATAACAAAGGTTTGTGGCTTGGACTGTCTGTCCGAGCCAGCTGACTGTGACTGGCCATTAATTAGAAACAACCACATGAGACCAATCCCAGATGCACCTGTTGYATTCCACAGCAGCAGATAACCATTGGTTACATTTTGTTCCTGAGGCCTCTCAGCTTCTCAGGAGGAAAAATCCTGAGGAAAGGATTTTTCAGAAAATATCCTGGCTACACTGGGGGGCTCTGCTGTGTGCCCCACAGCTGGGGGGGCAGGGTGCAGGGACCTGGCCCCTGGCTACCCCACCTGGGCTAGCTTGGTGTCCCTCCTCCCTGCAGACACAGCCAGTGTACTTGGCCAGGCTGATCTTCCAGATGCCCCAGAACAAGTCCACCAAATTCATGGAGTCGGTGATCTTTACTCTTTACAACTACGCTTCCAGCCCCCGGGAGGCTTATCTGCTGCTGCAGCTCTTCAAAGTGGCACTGCAGGAGGAGATCAGGTGGGTGTCCTGCTGTGGGAAGGGCAGGAGGAGATCAGGTGGGTGTCCTGCTGTGGGACAGGGGAAAGGCAGGAGGAGATCAGGTGGGTGTCCTGCCCAGGGAAAGGCAGGAGGAGATCAGGTGGGTGTCCTGCTGTGGGAAAGGCAGGAGGAGATCAGGTGGGTGCCCTGCTGTGGGACAGGGAAAGGCAGGAGGAGATCAGGTGGGTGTCCTGCTGTGGGACAGGGGAAAGGCAGGAGGAGATCAGGTGGGTGCCCTGCTGTGGGAACAGGGAAAGGCAGGAGGAGATCAGGTGGGTGCCCTGCTGTGGGAACAGGGAAAGGCAGGAGGAGATCAGGTGGGTGCCCTGCTGTGGGACAGGGAAAGGCAGGAGGAGATCAGGTGGGTGTCCTGCTGTGGGAAAGGCAGGAGGAGATCAGGTGGGTGTCCTGCCCAGGGAAAGGCTGAACTGCATCAGCTTGGATGCTGTTATCTCTGCTGCCTCCTGCTTGGAGAACACCCTCCACCCCCTCATCCCAAGTGCCCCATGCCTGTCCCCAGGTCCAAGGTGGACCACGTTCACGACATCCTGACGGGCAATGCCACGGTGATCCGGCTGCTGGTCGGCTTCTACCGCAACATGCCCGGGCAGAGCGCCCTGAGGCACATCCTGGCTGGCCCCGTGCAGGAGGTGCTGCAGGACAGGACCCTCAGCATCAACACAGACCCCGTGGACATCTACAAGGCCTGGATCAACCAGACCGAGTCGCAGAGTGGGCACAGAAGGTCAGAGCCTGGGGAAGAAAGCTTGGCTCGGCCACAGGGTGGTGGGCATTGAGATGGTGATGGGGTCCTGTGCTCCCTTCACAGCAAGCTGCCCTATGAGGTCAGCCCTGAGCAGGCTCTCAGCCACCCCGAGGTCCAGAGGAGGCTGGACATTTCTATCCGCAATCTCCTGGCAGTAACAGACAAGTTTGTCTCTGCCATCACCTCTTCTGTGGACAAGATCCCGTGAGTATCCCCATGGTTTCTGTGCCCMCCCCAGGAGTGCTCTTGGCTCTAAGGTGTCTCCAGCAAGGCCTTAGAAAGGAGGTTGGATTATGGCGGGGCTTCCTGGCCCCTTTGCTGCTTCAGGACTGAGTTACTGCCCTGCCAGCAAGGGGAACCCCAAGTATCAGCARTGCCTCATGGGCTGGCTTGTTGTTCTGCTCCATTTCTGGGCAGTTTACTGCTGACATTGAGATCCATGCCAGCTTTCTGGTCATCTCAGAGGATGAAGGCCTCCTCCAGAGATGCCTGGGTTGGCAGCAGGGTCGGGGGAAGGAGCTGAGGGGTGCTGTAGCTGCCAATCCTRCCTGTGGGCTTCTCCATCACCCCAGGGCTGGGGGTTTGCTGCTTCTTGGCTGATGGGTCGTAGGACTGGGTCTTCAGGGTGGACCCACATGCTGATGGTCCTCTCCCTACCTCTCCTCAGCTATGGGATGCGCTACATGGCCAAAATCCTGAGGATGTCCTTGGTTGAGAAATTCCCCAAGGCCCCAGCAGAGGAGGTTGATAAGGTACCGTGGGGCTGGGGCACCTGCCCGGTTTGGTGGGGTTCAGCTCTGTCTGTACAGGAAGGGCCACCAAAGGTCCTCTTGACTTAAAAACACCTCCAARTCAACATTTTCCTTGAGCCCCTAAGGAAATGCCAAGGGTGGGCTTTTCCCCTGCACTGCCATCTCTTCCAGGAGGGTCCTACCACGCAGAGCAAGGATGAAACATCCTTCCCTGCTGAGGTGTCACCTCCTTGGGCCCTAACCCCAATGCTGCCCAGCCTGTCTCACGTCCTAGATCGTGGGGAACCTGCTCTACTACCGCTTCATGAACCCGGCAGTGGTGGCCCCCGATGGCTTTGACATCGTGGACGTGTCAGCGGGGGCGGCCCTGCGGCCCGAGCAGCGCCGCAGCCTGGGCTCCATCGCCAAGGTGCTGCAGCACGCCGCCGCCCGCAGGGCCTTCCAGGGGGACAGTGCCCACCTCTGCGGGCTCAACCAGTACCTGGAGCACACCCACAGCAAGTTCAGGTGCTGGGGGTGGGCTGGGAGGGTGGCTAGGAGCCCGCGGTCGGGGTTTGGGGCTGAGCAAAGGGGGCTCTCCCTGCAGGAGGTTCATCTCTGCTGCCTGCTGCGTCCCTGAGCCGGAGGAGAGGTTTGACATGGATGAGTACTCAGAGATGGTGGCAGTGGCCAAACCCGTCATCTACATCACTGTGGGGGAGCTCATCAACACGCACAAGGTCAGGGCATGAAGCTCATGGCAAGCTCTGTTTCCTCTGCTCCCACCCMCTGGGCTTTCTGCTGAGTTTCCTCCCATTCTTCTGTATTCCACCCCCGGCACAGCTTCCCTCTTCCTGACCCTTTTTTTCCCTTCTAAGCAAGGAAATAACCTGGATTCTGCAGGTTTGTCCTTTTACAAACCTCAGATCTTCTCCATCCCCTCCTGGGTGTGAAGGGTGGCCTTCCCTCACTCTCCATTTGCATCCCCCTTGCCACTGATTCATCCCTTGCACTGTCCAGCTCCTGCTCGAGCACCAGGACTCCATCACATCACACCCCAGTGACCCCCTGCACGAGCTCCTGGAGGATCTTGATGAGCTTCCTACAGTGCAGTCCCTGCTTGGTAGGTTGGATTCTGGGACCTGGTGGGAGGAGGGTGGGCATGGGCAGCCTTTCCTTGCTCAAAGCTTGAGCTGGATTGCTTTGGGCATGGAAAACCAGCCCTCTAGAGCCCAACAGAGCTAGCAGGGCTCTCTGTGCCCTCACAGGGGAGAGTGTTGCCAGCCTGGGAGACAGCAGTGCTGAGCAGCTCTCCCAGCTCAGCAGAACAGAGATCTCCCTCACCCTCACCAACAAGCTGGTGCCAGTGGCCAGCAGTGAAGAGAGTGACACCAGGAGCCTGCTGCTGAGGTGAGGGTGGGCTCTGGGGGCATCAGGAGGGTACTGGGGGCTGGGATGCTTAAGGAGGGCAAGAAACCCTTGGGAGGCAACTGAATATTGGGTGGAGGGTGATGGTCTGGAGCAGATGCCTGACATCTCCCTCTGGTCTCTAGCACCAAGCAGATGCTGGTGGATTTGATCCAGTGCCAAGCAGGAGATTCCCTCCCAGACATCCTGTGGACACCAGCCTCAGAGCATGAGGTGGGATGTGTGAGGCTGCTGCTAGGGATGAACTGAAAAACTTGGTGGGCAAAGGGTGAAAAAGTTCTCAGCAAAAAGCTGCCCTGCTCCTCTCAGAGGTCTGGCCACTGCTCTTGTGATCCAGCAGTGCCTGGACTCTGCTTTTCAGAAAAATCACCTGTTCACATCAAAGTGGGTGAAGGARTTCTATAGTAAATTCAAGGCRACCCCTGTGGCAGGGAGAAAKGATTAATCTGACTCCATGATATCAGAAGGCTAATTAATTACTTTATTATACKATATCATTCTATACTATATTACACTACATCTAGCTGAAACTGCACAAGCACTCAACTGCACAAAATCTTGTGACTGTCTGCTATATTACACTACATCTAAACTGAAACTGCACAAAATCTCATGACTGCTGACCGACCGTCAGGACACAGTTTGCAGAGATTGGTCAAGGAAACAAAACACCATCACTTTGGGTAAACAGTCTCCATATTGCATTCCACTTTGGCACAACACAGGCGCAGCAAATGAGATAAGAATTGTTTTGATCATTCTTTGCTTCTCTCAGGTTCAGAGAATGTGAATCCCACAGAGTTCGCTTGTTCCATCTCTGTACCCCATTCCAGGCTGACCCTTTCTCRTCCCTAGGAAGCTGCCCATGAGCGCCTCCTGTGCCAGCGAGCTCTGTGGGATGCCCAGGCCTCTGCCCAGCTGAAGCACCACCCGTCCCTGGCTGCCAACAGCCAGCTCTCCATGGAGGAGAAGAAGCGCAAGGTCATCCGCAGCCTGCGGCGCTTGGAGAGCCTGGGGCTGGTGCGCTCTGCCAGCCACTACCAGGAGCTCATTGATGAGCTGGCCAAGGTGTGCTGGGGCATGTTGAGCTGGGAATCACCCCTAARCCCCCAGAGGTCCTGCTCTGGTTAGGTTTCTCCTGACAAACGTTGGTTTTCTGGCGCTGCTGTTTCCTGCAGGACATCCGGAACCAGCGGCGGCACCGGCAGCAGCGCCGCAGGGAGCTCCTGAAGCTGAGGCACACCCTGGAGGGCCTCGATGCCAAGACTCTGTTTTATGAGGAGCAGATTGACTATTACAACCAGTACATCAAGACCTGCCTTGACAACTTGGCAGCCAGCAACAAGTGCGGTTCYTTACCAAAAATCAGTAATTTTTGAAAAACGTTATTTGTTGTCATTGCTCTCTGGTTGTTGTGAGTCCTGGAGGTGTTGGGAATCCCAGGGGTCACAGATGGCCGGAGATGAGCTCTCAGCATGTGATCCCTTCTCTTCCAGGGGCAGTGGGAAGAGCAAGAAGCTGCCATCCCTGCACTACACAGCAGCCCAGCTGTGGGAGAAGGGGGTGCTGCTGGAGATCCAGGACCTGCCCCCCAGCCAGTGAGTGACCCTGCCCCWGGGGAGGAGCTCCTGCTTGGGGTTATTCAGTGCAGGGCCAGGAGTTGGACTTGATGCACTCAGTGACCCTTGTGGGTCCCTTCTGATCCAGGATATTCCATGATTCTATGAAAACTTGGGCAGGTAGAGGAAAATAACTGAGGAGGAGGATGCAGGTGGGCCACTGTTGTCCTGCCATGTGGGACAAGTTGTTTTGTGTAGAGTGCAGGAAAGTTGGGATTTGCAGTGGGGTTTGGGCTGTGGGTCTGGTCTGGCTGCTGTGCTGATGCACTGGGTGGGTGACCTGGTCCTGGCTGTGTTAAAGCCCCTTTTGGTAGTGAGTGGCTCTGTCTTCTCAGGCTCAAGAACGTGGTTTTTGACATCATCCCCTGTGAGGAATCGGGGAGGTTCCAGGTGAAGGCCAAATTCATGGGGATTGACATGGAGGACTTCCAGCTGCACTACCAGGTGGGGAGCCTGTCCTGCAGCTTCTGGGGCTCCCAGAGATGGGGACAGCCAGGGTATGTGGGGCTGGGTGCTGTSCCCACACCTGCAGCTCTTGTGGGGACTTGGAGCCCGTGTGGAGCCCTGCCTTGAGCTGTGCAGCTCCCACTGCAAACCTCTCAGGGTTTCTGTGCTYGAGATGACCCYRAGGTGTTAAAAAGTCTCTTTTTCCCAGCCTTGAGACTGAAGGAGTCAGGATTCTTTGGCTGTGGTTTTCAAGGTTGTTTATTCTCTGTTATTTATAATAACATTCTTTTTCTGACCTGCTGGTAAGTCAGTCCGTGGCACACTGACTGCCCCAGAGGCAGTGTTATCTTTTTATGCTAAAAACGACATGTACATGATAAAAAATCAGGGGCTAGGGTTTAGTTGAGGCATACCCTTAAGGAAGGGGGGAGCCCTCTTTCCTTAGCTTAAAAGGCTAATGCTGGTTCACAGCTTCTTGATGATTAGGATGATGCTAGAGAGGATCAGCTTTCAAAGTTGGTGAGTGGGGTCGGTTCTTCTACAATTGACATGAAACTGTGGATGGCTCACAATAATTTCCCAATACCTATCACCTCTGTTAGAYARTGAGTTTCTACTCTAAACCAATCCAAAAGTGCCACCATCACCCAGAAGATGGAGGCCAAGAAGAAGGGCAAGGCACACCCAAATCCCTCCATCTTGGCTTCTGAACCTCCATTCTGAAAACCCCAAAGTTTTACTTTATCACCCTGTAACAAACTAACTAGCATTCTTCCTAAACTCTCGTGGCTTGTAAATCTTCATAAAGCTGGTAATTTTCTCCATGGGTTAAAATCAAAGGCACAGGTGTTTTKSACTCTGAGCCCCCTGGCAGGGGCTGGAGCCCTCCAGAGCAGCCAGAGGAGTTTCCTGGGCTCTGACACAAACCCAGCTCCCTGTGCCCGGGCTGGGCACCAGGAGGGCTCCCCTGGCTGGGCACAGTGGCAGTGACAGTCCCCTCTCCCACAGGACCTGCTGCAGCTGCAGTACGAGGGAGTCGCAGTCATGAAGATGTTCCATAAGGCCAAGGTCAACGTCAACCTGCTCATCTTCCTCCTCAACAAGAAGTTCTTCAAGAAGTGACAGGGTCAGGGGCGAGGCTGGAGGGAAGGGGGGCAATGGAAACCTGCCAAGGAGGCTCAGGGCTGGTGGTGCCAGGGCAGGGGAGCTGCTGCTGGCCATGGAGCTTTCCTGCAYGGATGCAGTGCCTGAGTGGGGAGCACAGGGCCCAGCCCCAGCCCTGGGCACCCCGAGCTTGCTACTGAACCAGTGCCCACCCTCCCTGCAGGAGGACGCAGCTGCCAAAGCTCCTGCAGCACGTGTTGCTTTGAAAATCTATTTTATCTGGCTGTTTTGGCTGTTTAATTCCTGTGTTGCCAACAGCCAGCTGCCCACTCTGTATTTCTGGACACTACACAGCTTTTACTGATATAATAAATGTATCCTATCTATCTATCTATCTATCTATCTATCTATCTATCTATCTATCTATCTATCTATCTATCATCTCTATATCTCTATTTATATATATTTTTATATATCTATATAGATATATTTATATATATCTATCCATAGCTATATGTATGTATATATTTCTTCCTCACACTAAAGCTTGGGAAATGTCAGAATCAGTTTTTACATGGAGGGTTAGTGAGAGGCCAGAACAGAGAGGCAACAACTGCTTGTGAAGACACCTGTGAGCTCTTCTCTAGTACATTGAGGTGCAATAGGAAAATTTTAATTTTATGCAGAGGTTAATACGAGGGAAGTGTTGGTTTGTAAAATGCTGTATGTCTCCCTGGGACCTTGAGGACCATGGCAGCTTGAGGCAGCTCAGGGTACCTGATCTATTGGCATCCAAGCTCTGCCTTGTCTTTGGAAAGTGATGCTTGATGTGAGGTTTTTATGTGTTTTTTCTTCCCCTCCTCTCATAGAAAGGCCTCAAACTGTGCTTATTCTATCCCCATCCATGCTGGATTCCTGCTGTGCTGCCTCTGCTTGTAAAGATGTAAATAAAGACGGATCAGAAATAAAAATAAAGATGTATCAGAAAATGCAGGATTTCTCTGGATGATCATTGCCCTGTGCTCCTCACCTGCCTCTCCCTTTGTTTCCCAGGGTGTTTGGGGCTGCTGACATTTCCTGCAGCCCCYCAGCTCCTGGGCAGGGAGCAGCTCCTCCCGGCAGTGCAGAGTCAGGTGCTGAGGCACCAGCTCAGCTCTTGCACAGGGAATTTAGGCCACTTTCAGACACACTTAATTCTTAAATAAATACTATGATTACGTCTCCTAAAGACTATGATTATATCTCTACAGGAATGAAGTGGGATCAAGCTGCAGCACTTTGCTGTGTTTAAAATAGGACCAGGCTGCCATTAACCTGTTGGATGCTGCACCATCTGCAGGGACAGGACCCTGGGGAAGCTGCTGCTGCACGTTACCCATTACCACACGGGTTTTTATCTTCTGCTTACCATATTTGTTTATTTTTCCCCCTGCTTGCCTTTAGAGGAGGATCCAGCACGTCTCTGGCTGTGGTTTGCTGCTGCCAGCCGCCTCCCCCAGCAGCCAAGCAGCCCCTGKCTTTGCACCAGCAGCATTTGGCACGCTGAAACCCCTTTTTTGGGGCGCTTTAGGGATGGAGGGGRAGCCTGAGGTGAAGAACTCCCCCTAATAACACCAGTCCCAGCTATTCACTAAGCACAGTTGCAGCATGGGCTGGAGGGGACTCGCTGTTGCTGTGGAAAAGGTGATTTTTATTTTGTTTTTGGCTCCTGGGAAGCGGTGCTGCGGCCAGCCATGACTCAGACACAGGGTGCCACCTCTTGCCTGCTGCCCACACGCTTTGGAGAGGAGCTCTGAGAGGAAAATGAATCCCTGGGAGCGCTGGAGGAGGCCTGGCTGGCTGAGCTCCACTAGATGTCATTGCAAGCTGGGGAGAAGCGCTCGGTGCCGGCTGAGCACGGCCCCCTGAGGGCTCCTCGGTGGCTGCAGAGGCTCGGGGTGGCCCCAGCTCCGAGGATGGATCCCCCAGAGCAACCCCGGGGCTGAGGGTTGGACGTACAGGAGCTCCAGCGCTGGGGCACAGAAAGGGGCCTGGAGGAAAAGCAGCTCCTGCCCCAGGCTGACACCGTCTGAGGGCTGTTWTTGGGCAAGGGGAGAAAAGGAGAAAATTTGGCTCCCTCTGGGGTTTGTGTTTCATACCAGAGAACCCCACAATGGTTTGGTTCAAAGGGACCTTCAAGCCCATCCCATGCCAAGGGCAGGGACCTTCCATCCCATGCCAAGGGCAGGGACGCCTTCCACCATCCCAGGGTGCCCCAAACCCCATCCAGCCTGGCCTTGGACACTCCCAAGGATGCCACAGCTGCTCTGGCACCTGTGCCAGGGCCTCAGCACCCTCACAGGGAAGAATTTCCTCCCAACAYCCCATCTAACCCTGCCTGCTGGCACTGGGAAGCCACTCAGGAATTCCCCTTGTCCTGTCCCTCGGTGGGCACAGGGAGGTTTTGTTTCACCTTGCCCAGCCCCAGCAGGTCCTGTCCAGCACCCAGGCACCAGCAGCGCTCCCTGCATGGCAAAGGGCATCGCTGGGCTTGCATTAACCCCCCAAAGGGCATCGCTGGGCTTGCATTAACCCCCCAAAGGGCATCGCTGGGCTTGCATTAACCCCCCAAAGGGCATTGCTGGGCTTGCATTAACCCCCCAAAGGGCATTGCTGGGCTTGCATTAACCCCTTGCACCCCCAGCTGTGACACAGCATCCCCAGGGCTCTGCTGAGGGTGCCGCCTCCCCAGACCCCTCAGCAACGCCAGCCTTGCTCCTGCTCCCTCCTCACTCCTGCCAGAATTGCCTCCAGGAGCACAAAGGAGCTGCCAGATGGGTGGACTTTGGGGAAAAAATGAAGTTTAAAAAAAAAAGGAATGAGGGAATGTGATGGTGTTCACAGGGGTCCGAGGATGAGGGAGGAGATGAGGATCTGACTCCATGTTTCAGAAGGCTTGATTGATTATTTTATGATATATATTGCATTAAAACTATACTAAAAGAACAGAAGAAAGGATTTCCTCTGAAGGCCAGCTAAGAATAGAAAAAGAAAGAATGATAAAGGCTTGTGGCTTGGACTCTGTCCGAGACAGCTGACTGTGATTGGCCATTAATTAGAAACAACCACATGAGCCCAATCCCAGATGCACCTGTTGCATCCCACAGCAGCAGATAACCATTGGTTACATTTTGTTCCTGAGGCCTCTCAGCCCCTCAGGAGGAAAAAACCCTAAGGAAAGGATTTTTCATAAAATGTGTCTGTGACAGAGGGAGGGTTAAGAAAACTCTGTGTGTAAGTAGGTGCATGTGTAGAGATGTGCRAGAGGGAGAGGAAATTTGCTGTACCAGGGTACAGCAAAGGCATTCAGCTCTTCACACCTCCCCAGGCTGGTTTGGTTGGAGTCCTACAGCCCCAGAGTGTCCCTACAAACCCCAGAATGTTCCTACAAACCCCACAGTGTCCTGAAAGCCCCAGAGTGTCCCTACAAAGCCCAGGGTGTCCAGGGCCTCTGCCCCACAGCTGGCACAGGCTGCTCTGAGGGATAAATCTGCTGTTCCCTTCTGATGGCAGCAGCTTCCTTGTGGGAGAGGGGGAAAAAGCACAAAGCAAAGCAGGGAGAAAATAAGAGGGGAATGTTTGCCGACTGTCTGCTGCGTGTTGTTGGTGTTTGTTGTGTTTCTGTGGTTGCTGTGGCAACCCTGGGAAGAGATGCCAGGCTGCAGCACGGTGGGCACCAGCACAGCATGGCGAGGAGCTGGGCATGGACTGCTGGGGGAGGCTGGGCAGGGCATTTATGGGGGCACCTTTGGGGCCCAGCTCGGCTCCTGCCCGCCTGGTGAGCCTGGGGGGGGCATTGGTTCCCATCCCAGAGCCTGGGGTGGGTTCTGGTTCCCATCCCAGAGCCTGGGGTGGGTTCTGGTTC
>JACDOX010000620.1:90101-113115 GCA_014549065.1 Cardinalis cardinalis
GGGCAGGTCCCATCGGTGCCAAGGAGGGGCCGGACCCACAGCAGTGAGGCTGCCCTGACTCACTGGCGATAAGGACTCACCCAGGAGCGGCTCTTGGTGTGCGACGGGCTCAGTTGGTGCAGGTTGAACTGGCTGGGCGATGGGGAGGCGCCGGGCCCTTCCATCAGGGCCAGGTGTGTGTGCAGGAAGCACAGAGAGCAGCTGGAGGAGGAGGGGATGAGATCCTCGTGCTCAGCACTGAGGTTGTGGCTGCAGAAACCCAGAGCTTTGCCTTCTCTGAGCTGCTGAGCGTGGAGCTGCTCTGGATCTCGCACTGATTCAGCAAGATGTGAAGGCTTGGAACTTTTGGGAGTTCTTGGAAATTGTGCTGCTYCCAGTCAGCAGCTACTCCTACACACAGAGGAGATGCACTTGCCTGGGGAGCTTCTGGAGCTCTACCCGCTGGCTGCCTGCACAGAACGGGGCTGCAGCTTTATGCCGGGAAGAAAAAGGAGAGWTCAAGTGAATTTAAAATTGCAAGGTGCTCCAAAGTCTCCATTAGCTGATGAGCATTGTGCTGGGCTTAAGCCTCCGGGGTGCTAAAAGACACTCAGCTAGCTGATAAACCCCCCCAGCAGAGATGGGGGGTTCTGCTGTGCCTGCTCTGCCCCAGGAACTGCTGCTGTCCCAGCTGGAAAGGTCCCACACAGACCAGACTTGGGCTGAGCTAAGCCCCAGCTGGGTTTGCTGCCTGCAGAATCACAGAATTACAGTTTTGTTTGGTCTGAAGGGTCCTTAAAGCTCATCTCRTTCCGCCCTCCTGCCATTGGCASRGTCACCTCCTATCCCAGGTTGCTCCAAGCCCCATCCATGCTGACCTTGAACACTTCCAGGGATGGGCAGCCACAGCTTCTCTGGGTAACCTGTGCCAGGGCCTCATCAACCTCCATAGAGAAGAATTTCCTTCGAATATCTCATCCTCTGGGCTCGCTCCAGCAGCTCCGTGTCCTTCCTGTGCTGGGGGCCCCAGCGCTGGAGGCAGCACTGCAGGTGGGGCATCACCAGAGCCCAGCAGAGGAGCAGAATCCCCCTCCCCATCCTTTGGGTGCTGCCCACACAGGAGGGACAGCCCTGTTTGTATTGGCTACCAGTTTGGATTGCCAGGTCACATCGAGCTTCTCGTTCCCCAGCAGCTCCGAGTCCTTCAGGGCATTTCCCAGCACGGCCTGGCCCTGGTGGTTACCCCACAGTGTCAGCCCTGGTGAGCAGATCCCACACCCCRCAGCAGGGTGAAGGATCTCCATCAGCAGTAGATGAGTGTGTTGGGGTGTTGATAAACAATCCTGACCGGTGGCCAGGCCAAGGCAGTGGGGTTCTCCCCCACCCCCTTCAATTTATCAGGTGTTCTCCAAACCCGGCAGCCAAGGCAGCCCAGCTCAGGACTGGTAACTGCACTCTTGGCTTGGTGCCCTGAGTGTGTGCCAGCGAGGATGAGGATGGTCCCACTGAGGGTGCTGCTGGCCTGGGGATGCTCTGCCTGTTGCCTGCAAGGGGTGGCCCCCACTCAGGGTATCTGCTTTCTGCAACACGAGTTATTTTAATTTTCCCCCCTCTCCTGTTTGAGGGCTCACCACCATGGCTCCCACTCGCCCATCTGTCTGAGCTGAGCATTCCACAGCCCGGGCGGCACTGCCGGAGCTGCTGGAGGCTGGGCATGCTCCAGGGGAGGAGATTCAGGGCTGCTCCGTGGGGAGCTGAAGGGCAGCGTGTTTGCTCTCAGCTTTGCATCCAAACCAGGGTCAGAGCCAGGAATCTCTGTCCCCCAAGAGCCTTGCAGTGCCAGCGCCCATGGCACGCTGCCCGGGCTTCCCGGCCTTGGGTCCAGGATCAGGGCGAATCCCGTTTTAAGGCAAAAGGTTATGGGCGGGAAGGAAGCAATCACAAAGCAAACACCACAGCCTTCTCCAAGCGCACAATAAATAGAAGGGAAGGGACAAAAATAGCCCCCCGTGTCGCAGCGTGGACACAGCGAGGAAGCGGGGCTGCGCTCAGGGGTGGCACCGCGCTCTCCTGCCCACCCCGGCCCCGCCAAGGGGATGTYCTGCGGCGCTGCGGCCGCCAGGCAATGTCCCGGAGCAGAAATGACGAGCGGGCTCCAGGGCAGGGAGCTGAGCGCTTGGAAAAGTCACTGCACCCCGCCGCTGAGCCCTTGCACAACTCACTGCATCCCAGGGCCGCGCGGAGCTGCGCCTGTTCCCCCGCGGGCCCAGGCTGCTCCCAGCCCCAGGAGCCGCTCCGCGGCTCGGGCAGAGGCAAAGCCCCGATTTGGGGGCACAGGGACTGGCTGGGGGCCCGGCAGCCGGCAAAAACCCGCTGCGAGTCTGGCTCTGGCTTGGGGAGCCAACGCAAGCTGCCTTCCCCGGCCAGCAGAGCTGCCGGTGCCCTTTTGGGGCGGGTTTGGAGCACGGCAGGGAGGATGCAAAATGTTCACGGTCCTGCGCAAGCCTTGCGAGGGGTGACAAAGCGCCTCGTCCTCCCCCAGCCCGCGCCGGTTTGCCCAGGAACCGCCGCCCCGCGGTACCGGGAGCGGGTCCCGTTTGGGTGGGGGGCTCGGGGGAGCCCCTCCCCAGCCGGCCCCGCTGCCGGGGGGGCGCAGCTGGAGCCCTCCCAGGGCCCTGCCGCTTTAACCTGCCTCTCCCACGTGCTGTCTGGTTGTGCTGGAGACGGTGACGCAGGCAGGACGTCAATGGACGCTGTGGGAGAATTTAGACTTGGAGAGGAAGGGGGGGGCAGGGAGGAAGGCAGCGCTTGCAGGGGCGGGGGGTGCACGGCCGGGGCAGGAGGGACCCCGCTCGCAGCCCGGAGCGTCGCCCCGGAGCATCCGTGCCATGCTGCCCTCCCCCTGCCCGGCACAGGCTGCGACCGGGGCCAGCTGCCCGGGCAATAATCCTCCTGCCCTGCCCAAGCCCCCCCAGGGGCCACGTGAAGGCGACGCTTCCTCCCTGCCCGCTGCCCCCCCCTTCCCCCGCATTGTCACCACACGTGTGCCACTCTTGTCCCCGCGCGGCTCGGGCACGCAGCGACCGTGCCGGGCTGTGCCCTGGGCGWGCCAGCGCAGCGCAGGCAGGAGGGGACGGGTGGGCCCGGAATGGGGCTGGCAGAGAGCCTGGTGGGCACCGGGGCTGTCCCTGGTCTGCAGACACCGGGACTGTCCCTGGGTTTGGGAGCTGGGAATGACCCCGGTCAGGGGTGGAGCAGGAAGAGGGGTGGCAGAGACCGTGGTGGTCACTGGGACTGTCCCCGGGCCAGGGCTGGGGAGCTGGGAATGGCCCTGGCCACGGGTGGCCCAGGAACGGGGCTGGCAGAGACCCTGGTGGTCACCGCGGCTGTCCCCTGCCTCGGGAGCTGGCAATGACCTGTGAGTGCCCCTCCATGCCCGGCTCTGCTCCTCTCCCCATCCTGAGATGGGCTGTGCCACTGCCAAGGGCATCACCCCCACCCCAGGGCAGGGTGCAGCCGATGTGGCATGGCAGGACCCCCATCYCCCTCCCTCTTCCAGAGCTTTCAGAGCTCTTCCAGGGCTTCCAGCTCTGCATGCCCGTGGCACTGGCACTGCCAGGGACAAGCTGGAGCAGCGCTTCCACTCCAGGGAGGGATGAGATGAGCCATGAACTGTGATTCCTCCCTGCATCCAACCCCAATCTTTAAGAGCTGCACTGGTCCCCCCAAAACTCACATGGAATTCTGCTCCCATTTTGTTCAGAGGGAGGAACACGGAGAGAGAGACAAAAAGTYGTGGCAAGGAGGCTTCAGATGCTGCTCTGCAGTGCAAGACTCTGCTCTCAGCTCTTGGCTTTGCCCCCAGCCCTCACCCCTCTGCCCTCCCTGAGCTCTGCGCAGGAGAGGAACCAATATCTTTCCCACTTTAGGTTTTTGGGTGCATTTTTTTGTTTGTTTTTGTTTTAATAGCCTGAGGGTGTAGGTGGCTGCATATCTTGGAGGACCCAGGAGTCCTGCCTCCTTCCTGCTGGCATAGGGCAAGGGAAAGCAGTTTCCACTGTCAAGAGGCTGCACACCAGCTGTACAAAGCAGCAGCCTGGTGTGGGAAGGGAGTTACTCAGCATTTGGTTCCCAAGAGACAAAAAAAAAAAAAAGAAAAAGAAAAAAAAGCAGCTCAAACTGACTTTCCAAAATACTTTGAGGTTCATAGTAATGTTCTTGTCTTTGTCTCATAAATATCCTGGGTTGGATTCTTCCCTCATTTTCATCCTGTAACTCACGGAGAGGCACCAGAGTGCGGCTGCTGCATGTTATTCTGACTATTTTTATTTTTTATATCTTTGGATACATGATCTCAGTTGATTGGAAAACAAACCCCAGAGAATCCTTGAGGAGAGACTGCAAACAGCTCTTGGTGAGATGACTAATCCCATCTCTATCTAAACCAACAGCGTCCTAAAAATAGCCTTATTTCTAACAATAAATATAATAAAATAACTAACTGACAACAAACAGCCCCAAAAAGCCAAACACATTGAAAAGTCCACTAGAAATACATATTGGGATGGGGGAAGGAGCCAGCAGGAAACTGTGTCACTGAGTCAGAGGGATGGCCATGCCACCGGTGATGCTCAGTCAGATCCRGCCTCTCTCTTGAGACCACGGTGGCCTCTTGCCCTCGTGCCTTTGCTGTCCTTGTCCCAGATCAGTGTGAGGAAGGCACCAGACCCAGGGGAAGCTGATCCCAGAGTCACCAGCRCCCACTGAAAGCCCTGGATGGGACCCCCTGCCCCAGCTCGGGGTGCGGGTCCGTCACCCCAGGGCTGCTCCGAGCCCACCAGGCCCTGAGCTCACCACACACCTCGGATCATTCGGATAATTTGCCACCCCCTTTCCACACACCGGGAGCCTCCCACACCCAGCGTGTTGCACAACACCCCCCCAGCTGAGTCACTGGCAGCCGGGAGCTTCTCCCTGCCCTCCTGGCCCGGGATGGGGCTGGGGCAGAGCCCGCCCTGACCAGCAGCTGTGATGGGAGCACACCCCAGCCCCATCCCAGCTCGCCCCAGGCCTTTGGGGAGGAAACCGGGTGTTTTGGGCTTGCGCAGTGYCCTGTGCTGGGGAGGCCAGTGCACGGGGACCAGTGCTGCTGCGTTAAAGGGCATCATCTGGGTGAGAACGCCTCATGCCTGGCAGCTCCCCTGTGACGCTGGGAGCGCTCACATTCTCAGCGCTCCAGCAGGGCTGGGACATCCCTGTCACTGCCCCCTAGCCCCCCTYGGGCTGGGACAGTGGCTTTGTACGTGACAGAGCCATCGCTCTGGAGCGCTGGAGCTGCACCAGACTCGTGCTGGCTCTGTGTCACCAGTGTGGAAGGTGGGCTGCATTCTGCCAGTCAGGGGAACCCATGAAACAGCAACTGCGGAGGCTCTGACCCCAGCACCAGTCGTTTTCTGCCAGAAGCAGTCCCACACCAGCCTGATTTTTATTTTTACTGCTGCGTGTGGCACGTGGGAGCCTGCCCAGGCCCGCCATGCCTGGGAAAGGACAGCCTGTGCCCCGTGCTGACCCCCAGCCCTGCCATATGGCACCGCTCCAGCATTCCCAGCGGTGGGA
The DNA here is from genome assembly GCA_014549065.1 of Cardinalis cardinalis. NCBI lineage: Eukaryota > Metazoa > Chordata > Aves > Passeriformes > Cardinalidae > Cardinalis > Cardinalis cardinalis. The sequence continues at coordinate 95,697 of JACDOX010000620.1, forward strand.
GAGCTCATCCAGCGGGATCACCAGCTCCCACCAGGGCAGACCTGCGGCGTAGCTGGGTGCTCTGCATCGCCTCAGCCCCAAGGATGGTTGTGCCCACCACCGACCCTGCTCTGAGGCTGGGGGTAAGCACTGCAGGAAGGGCTGGGTGAGGGCTGGGAGAAGCCCAGTGCCGTGAGGATAGCAGAGGCAGGAGCAGCCCTGGGCTGTGTCTGGGCACACTGGACAGCATCATGCCCGCGAGGGCTCCGTGCTGGACACACAACTGGGACGTTCCACTGTGTCTGCGTGCTGTATCCAGCATGCTGGCAGCACAGCTGGCACCTCCACGGGCAGCTGATGGCACCGGTGTGGCTTTAGGGACACCTGGACCCCACTGACCCGCTGTCCTGAGCCCCATCCCTCACGGGAGCCGGGCAGAGCCCACCGTGCCCCCCTCACCCCGGGGCAGCCGCTGTGGCCGCGGGGCTCGGCCGGACACTCCTGCCCAGCCCGGGGAACACGAGTGGGACCCGGCCAGCCCCTGAGGGCGGCCGAGGGCAGCTCCGGGCCCAGCACACCCCGCCGCCGGCTGCGACTCCCCGTGCCCGGCTCAGCGCACCGTCGGGCCTGGCTCGGCCCCGGCCCGGCCCCGCTAGGCCTCGGCTCCCCGTGCCCGGCTCAGCCCCCCTTGGCCCCGGTCCCACCCCGTCCCCCCCGGCCCCGCTCGCTCCCCCCCGCCGCGGCCATTGGCCGCCCGCGCCGCCGCCGCCGCCCCTGACGCTGGGCCGGGCCCGGCCATGGTCGCTCCCCGCCGGCTCCGCCGCAGCCCCGGCAGCGGCCGGTCCGCGCCCCGCTCAGGTGGGTCCCTCTCCCTCTCCCGCTCTCGCGCTTCTTCGCCGTCGGCTTCCCCCCCCCCCCYCCTTCTAATTGTTATTTTTAATTATTTTGGATTTCTTTTCACGTTTCGCGATTTCTGGCGCTTACTTCCGAGAACGGCACCCCCCCCCCCCCCCGCCTCCTCCTTCCCCGGGCGGCCTTGGGGGGGCGCGGAGCCCCGCTCCGCCCGTCGCTGTTTGGGGTGGGGGGAGCGGAGCGGAGGGACCCCCCCCGACCCCCGGAGCCGCACGGAGCCGCCCCGAGGCGCGGGGATGGGCGGGGGCGGGAGCGGCGGCGGCGGCGGCAGCGGCACATCCTTCCCCCGCGCCCCCCTCCTCCCTCCTCCTCCCCCCTCGGCTTCAAAACAAACCGTCACCAAAATGGTGCAGAGGTGAAGGAGGGAGCGGGAGGAAGGGGAAGAGGTGGCGGCTCGGCCTGGGCGCTGCGGGGACAGGTGAGGGCGGCGCGGGACGCGGAGGGACGCGGGACACGGAGGGGGTGCGGGACACCGAGGGGATGCGGGACGCGGAGGGGATGCGGGTGCCGGGTGCGGCACACGGGGATGGTCCCGCTGGGTGCTGCCGGCGCGGCGGGGGCAGCACTGGGGGTGCCCASCCCGCTGCGGGGCGCTGGGCAATGTCCCCGTGGGACCCCCGTGGTGACAGAGCGCGAACCCACCCGCGACACTGCGCCCACCCCGAGCGGGACCCGCTGCGGCCTGGCGGGACGCAGGGAGAAGCAGGGCCCGGCGGATTTCGGGGCTTGGGGGGTGCCCTCCCTGGCAGGACATAGGGTGATGACACGGGGGGCTGCGGGGGGACCCGCCGGCTCGGCTCCGGGTGCCGCTGGGGGCTGCGGTTTGATTGGCAAGAGCAGATTTTGGGTAAATCGAGTCYTGGAGCCTCCATGCCTTGGCCGTGCGCCGGCTCCGGAGCCGACAGCTGGGATTGTTTGTCCGGGGGGGCTCAGCGCCTCGGCTCCATCCCGCAGCGGCCGGAGCCGGGTGTYGTGTGGGGCCGAACCGCGTCACTGCTGCCGCCGCGGCCTCCCCGCGGTGCCGAGCGCTTCCCTGGCCGGAGGGACCGGCGGTGCTGAGCGGGGATGCGCTGACAGGGCGCCCGGCATCTGCGGCTCTTCGGCATCTGTGACGCCCGTTCGGCCGCGGCTTATCCCTTCCCTGCAGCTCCCAAACCCCTTCGGCTTTGTCGTTGGTTTTTATTCTTTTATTTATTTGCCTTTTCTCTCCTCACGCACAAGAGCAGCGCGGTCAGTTGTGCCACACACGCAGCTCTTACCCCTGCACCGTGGTGTGCCCCATGGTACCCCCTGCTCTGCACGGCCACAGCTGGGCTGTCGCGTCCTCCTAATCCTCCACAAGTGTCGGAGCTGCCACGCGGTTTTGGCCGGTGATTCCCCCTTGCTGTGGGCAGGGGTCCGGGCAGGGACAGGGACACCTGTGCTGCTGCAAATTCCCCTGGCACTTCAGCTCCGCGCCTCTGCCTGCCCCCACCCCGGGAAAGGCCTGATCCTGTCCCTCCAAAGCCCCTTCTCCCGCAGTGCCTGGCTGTGTATGGGTGTTTGGGCTGGCATTGCTTTGCCAAGGTGGATGTTCTCAAGCCACTGTCCCAGGACAGCCAGCCTGAAGTCCTGCTGCTGATGGGGAAGGGGCTGTGCTGGCCTCAGTGTGACAGGGACGCTCATCAGGCCAGGGGTGCAGGTTTTGGGTGCAGGTGAGGGTTATTCTCATTATGTTCTTTCCTTCCCTGAGCTGATTCAGCGCAGGTGGCCCTGGCGTGGGAGCACTGAGCTGCCCCTGTCTCTTTGGAGCTCCCAAGCAAGCTGCTCGCCCTGCCCTCAGGATCACTGGAACGGGCTCCTGAAGGTCACAGACCTGTGGATGGGCCTCGTGGATCCTCCCTTCCACTCCCACCTTGCCCTTCAGCCCCTGCAGTTGTCGAGCTGAGGCATCTGCACTTGTGCTGGCTCCGAGCAGGTGGCCGATGTCCCCGCAGCAGCAGCAGCAGTGGGGGCCGCTGCTCGGGTTTCGCTGGTGCCTCTGCCACAGCAGGGATTTAACGAGCTCRTGTCGAAGGGACATCAGCTCCCGTGTCAGGTGGCTCGGGGGTTTCCACTCCTGCCCAGGCTCTCCCCCRGCACAAACCGGCTCGGGGGCTCCTCGTGCTGAGTGGTCACGTCCCTGTGGGTGCTCTGTCCTGCTGGGGGGCTCTTGGYACCTTGGGAAGTGCTGGCTTTGCCAATAGGCGACCTTGGGCACGTCCCTTTGCTTCCCCACGCTTTGGTGGTGTTCTCGGAACGGGCGAGGTGGTTAATGTGTTTAATTCCCCCCTCCTCACTGGTATGGGGCTGCTGGCTCCTCTTGGGAAGTGCAACTGCAGAGCTGGAAAGGGCTGTTGCTATTTTGTGCTGTCCCCGAGCGGGCAGGGCGGAGGCATGGACGGTGCCGGAGTCACCCGGGGTGGATTTTTCCCAGGCTGCCAAGTGAAACAAGTGGGGTCTGAGTCTCATTTAATGCTGCAGCCCTTTACTGTGACTCTGGCAACATAAAGGAGCCTAAATATGGTCATAAACTGCATCCACTTCAAGGTCCCTTCGTGCTGCCAGGGCAGCCTCACGGCGGCTTTGTGAGAGGGAGAACAAAGCCGAAAGTGTCGGACGAAAAGTACGGGAGCGGGACCCAGCTGCCGTGTGCTGGGAGCTGCCCGGCAGGGAGGTGTCACTGCTGCTGCAGGCCCTGGCTCAYGAGGGAAGGGTGGGTGTGAGGACAGGGGGAGATGCTGCTTGGCACATCCCGAAGGAGCAGGAGCGCTTCAGCTAGGTGTGGAGAGCTCTGTGTCTAACGCYCAGGGCGAGTCGTTTGAACCTAAAAAAGCGTCTGTGGTGAGGGGCAGAAATTGCTTTCCCCCCTTTTTTTTCCAAGCCAGAGTGCTTGCCAGGGTCGGGTTGGCATCGCCTGGAGCGTGCTGGGAGGAACCAGCCATGGGGTGCTGCGTGGCATCTCCTCTGTGATGGATTGCAGGGACGTGGCCCTTTTGGGAGTGAAGGGGAAAGAGGCAGCGGSGTGTGGGTTGCTGACATCCAGTCTGCTCCCCTGGACCACCACTGCCCCGCTGGGTGCCCCCAGCAGTGGTGGTGAGATGCCATGTGGAGCTGTGCTGGTGTGAGCTGGCCTGGAAGGTGGTGCCTGAGGCTCAGGAAGTGAGCAGGCAGCATCCCATTAAATCCTGTTAATACCCGGGAGCGCACATGGAGGTGACCCAAGGCTCGGTGAGCTGCACAGGCGGCGGTGGGGCTGCCGTGTCGGTGCTGTCCCGGACTTCCCCATCTGCAAGCAGAGCTAAAAATATCCCCCTGCCTCACCCCGCCGCCGTCCCATCTGTTCGGAGGGTGAACTCCTCAGGCCAGGGGCTCTTTCTTATTTTTATCGCTATTTTGGCAGTTCCTGGCGGCTGAGCCGTGCCGGGTTCAGAGGTGACTCTATTGTAGATGACAGTCCTGCTCCCGGGAAGGTTCGGCTCTGCTGCTGAGCCCGCGGTGAGCAGAGAGCCAGCGAGGAGGAGGAAGGGGAGGAGGAGGAAGGCTGGGGAGGCACGGCAGCGTGTGGCACTGGGTGCCCTTGGCTGTGCTTGCCCTCTCCTTGTGCCAGCAGGACTGTGGGGTGCATCACCCCCTCACCTCCCCCAGCGCTGTCTGGGACTTCACCACTCTCAGGGCTTTGGTTTTGTTTTTTCCTTTCCTTTTTTCCTCTAATTAGAGAAGCTTTCAATAAAAAGCTGAGATTTGTTAATCACTTTGTTTGATCAGAGCTCAGGCAGTGCTGAGGACCTCTAGGTTTTTCCCTCTGCCTGTGTGAGCAGCAGTTTGCTTTTGCTTTCAAGATGGATCTCGCCGTCTGCCTGCCAGCAGCTCTGCCTCCCCGGATCTGTCGGTTTGCATCTTGCACTCCACTTTGCTTTGCTTGTGGTTCTTCTTTAATTTTCCTTTCCCCTCACTCTTGGTGTCTCCCTGCTGTAGCTCCCCACTGCTTGCAAAACAGACAAGAGCCCTCATCCTTTAAAAAATCCTAAAAAAGTGCCCATGTGGAGAGCAAACATTTGATAAATACTCCAGTTTGGAGTGATTTATTTTGGGGGGTGAGGTCTAGATTTGCTTTCTCTTAAATGGGAGGGCAGAAGTTGGGGGACTTGAGCCTCTGAGCTGCATGGGAACAGTTTTTTGGGGCAAGTTGGCCTGTTTTTGTGTGGGTCATGACAAGGCTGGAGGGACACAGCAGCTGCTCCATGATTCCCAAGCTGCTCCTTAGCTCTAGGTGAGCCCCTTCCCCTGCAGAAAAGGGGGCAGTGACATGAGGTGCATGCCATAGCGGTGGGGATCTGTGTCACCCGGAGGGCTCTGCTCTGGTGACGTGTCCTGGTTGTGGCTGCCTGCTGGAATGCTGGAGCAGCTGCTGGGGCCTCTTCCCAGTGCTGGCTACTGCCATGTTGCCCAGTGGGACTTCAGATAGCTCTGTGCCCCTGCAGTCCCCAGCAGAGCAGGCGTGTGGTGCTGCTCTTGTGCTGCCACAGTGTCCCGGTGCCCGGGGAGGACGGGCTGGAAGGGCAGGATGGTGCCTGTGCTGGGATGTGCCAGGCTCCAGGCACCGCCAGGAGCCGCCGTGGTGGCCATGCCACCAGTGCTGCTGGGTCGGGTCTGGCCTCTCTCTCAAGACCACGGTGGCCTCTCGCCCTTGTGCCTGTGCTGTCCTTGTCCCAGCTCGGTGCGAGGAAGGCACCAGACCTTCCCACCCCCCCCCAGAGCAGCCAGGGGCTGAGCAGGACACGCAGGATTTCCCAGACTGCCATCAGCCCTTGGTTTTCCTGGAGGCAGCAATGGCCCAGCTGTGTGTGGAGGGGCTCAGCAGCACCCCAGCCTGACCCTCCTGGCTGTGAGTGACCAGCAGGGGCTGGAATGCAGAGGTGGGCAGCTGAGCCATCTGTGCTGGCTGTGCCCTGTCAGCCCAGTGCTGCTGGCACGATGGCTCAAGGTCAAAGCCCAGCTCGGTGGCTTTGGGCTGCTGCTGGCGCTGGCTGGAAGCGCTCCCACCTCCTGTCCTGAGTCAGTGCTGCTCGGGCTTGGAAAGGGGGTAATTAAATGACCTATTTCTGGGCAGGGAGGAAGAGGAGGAGGAGGAGGGATGGTTTCTCTTTCCAGAGCTTCAAACAGCTTGCTGCAAACGTCCGGCACAAACCCCAAACCGCTTCCAGCCCTGCAGCCCCCCTGGCTGGGGTGCTTGGGGCTGTGGGGAAGGGTGACCTCCCACTGCAGCACTGCTGTTGCATCAGCCTTTTTTTTTTGGAAGCAGGCAGGACAAATCCATGGCTCCCAAATTATTTTTTTTAACCTTTTTTCCCATCCCCAAAAAGTAGTAACGAGATTTGGGAGGCGATACCTGCCCGTGGGACCAGGTCCTTGACCCGAGCCCACCCCAGGGCTGCCAAGGGATCTTCTTAGGGTTTCTAGTGGGATTTCTCCTTCTCCTCTCTCCTCCTTCTGCCATAGGGGGATTGTCAGCATCTACTGTGTGATGGATCCTGCAGCTCATGGCCCYGGGGGTGCTGGGGCTGTGGGTTGGGGGTACCTGCTCTGGAGGCCGTGGTGGAGCTTCAGGTGCAAGGTTTTATTGATGGATATAGGCAGTGGTTATAAATAGCCCTGCTTGGAAGTTTTCATCTTCTTTTTTAAAATGGAAGTGCCTTTTGGAACAAAGTGACTTTCCTCCATCCTTTTCGAAAGCATCTTTTTTCTCTTCTTATTTTGAAGATGAAATTTTTCTTTTTACTCTTAAATTTTTTTTTCCTGTCCGATTTTTGGAAGGCTTCAGGGAAAAATCGCTAGGCGCCATACCCAGGAACACATCCCATGTCGTGCAGGTGGGGAAAATATGTGGGGTCAGATTCATCTGGTTTGGTTTTCCTTAGAAAGGAAATTGAGAATTGGAAATGTTCATGGCATCAGTGACAATTTTCTATCAAAGCAGACAAAATCTGAGGGGCAGGAGTTTGCTTAAACCTGCTGCATCAAGTGTAAAAAAAAATAGAAGTTAAATAAATTAATTGGATAAAGAACTTCTGTTCAGTAAAAGACTGGCAACATTTCTGGGTTTCTGTCTGGAATTTTTCAGTTGTAAAACCTGAAATCCTCCCCCACCCCCAGCAGTAACCTTGAGACATGGTGCCGGAGCAGGAGTTTCCACTGGCAGGGAAGAAAAAAATTACAATAAAGAATGTGGACAAATTATTTTGACTGACCAGGCTTTTTTTATTTTGCACGAGCCGTCACCGAGACTGTCCTGCCCTGCAGCTGCTGTGCTCAGTGCTGGGAGCAGGAGATAAACTGAGGGGCTGGGGCAGGGAATGGCAGGGATCGGRCTCCAGGCGTGGCTGCTCTTGGTCCATGGTGGAATCCATGGGGAAGGACCTTCTGGGACAGCCAGAAATGCGTGTTTTTCACCCATTTTGGGTATACAGAGGCAGAGAGTTTGTGTAACTATAGGTGAGGGCTGAGCTGTCGTGCTTTGTCTGAGTATCATGACAAATGTCCCCGTGGAGCTGGTACCCACCCAGGCTTCTTGCTGGCTTCTGAGTGAGCTGCCAGCCCTGGGAGGAGCAGCCACTTGGTCCTAATGCCAGTGGCTGGGCATGGWGTCCATCCCTGGGGTGCAGTGTCCYGTGGCACCCGTGGCACCTCCTCTGGGTGGGCACCCTGGAGCTGCTYGGCTCGGTGATGGGTGGCAGGTTGGGGTGGCAGCAAACCCCACAGTTTGTGAGAATCCCAGTGTTGCTGCAGCCTGGCTCTGCCACAAGCACCCTCCTGCTGCTGGGAATTCCTGCAGGAGCGCTGGCTCTGTCGGACGTGTGGTGCTTGGGCTGGTTCAGAACTTGCTGGAAGAGCCAYGGGGGAAAGCAAAGTGTTTGTGTGTCACCAAGTGTGTCTGGTGCTGGCACCGCTGGGGAGGTCATGGAGGTGAGGAGGTGCCTCTAGGCACAGTTATCRCAGACTCGTGRAATGGTTTAGGTGGGAAGGGACCTTAAAAATCATCTCATTCCAACCCTTGGGTTCATCCCAGGGGGTAAACCACATGTTCCCTGGAGACATGTCTCTGCCCCTAGGAAAACCCTGAGGTAGCAGCAAGTTTATTTCAATAACTGGAACGGGATCTGGAAGGGTTGTGTGAAGGCAGGGCTTACCTGGATGTGGGGCAGTTTTCCATCGAGTATTCCAGTGAGGAGCAGCACTTGGGATCACATGGACAGATCTCCTCTGTGGGGGCACTGGGAAGGGCTCAGGGCGTTGGGAGGCAGCCAAAGCCAGGCCTTATCTCCAGCCTCACCCCTTGGGCGGTGCTTTCCCTGAGAGCTCCGTGTACCACTGGACGTGTGTGGCTTTGCGTGTCTGAGGAGGATTTGACGCCCCATCTCCAGGCTTTGAAGCACAGGGATCCATCACGGATCCACCCTCAACCTTCCCTGACTCCGCGGCCGTTCCTTCCCACGCGCCGGCAACGAGCCGCCGGGAAAACTCGCACCTCTCGGCTCGCTCGCTCAAAAATATCCCCCAGTCCTGCATGGATGCTGCCAAGATGGGGAGTGGAGCCTGCGCTGCCTCTTAGCAGAAATCTGTCGCCTCGCTCGGCGGTGGGGAGGCTGGGAGGGAGGCTGGGATCTGCCGAGCGCTGAGCCCCGGCGCTTTCGAAAATAGAAGCAGAACAAATGGTTGGAGCAAGATGCTGGTGGTGAAGGCAGCCAAGGCCTCTTCCCGCGGCAGCTGGTGGCTGCTTCTTGCTCCTCCATCAATCCTCTCCCCAGAGCTGGCATTTCCTTGCGGGGGGAGAGGTGAACATCTGGCTCTTGGGGCGGCCTGGGGCGCAGCGATGCTTTATTGGGTTCGGTGTGGCGCCCTGGGGTTTGGCACAGATGAGCTTGGAGCGAGCTGTGAGGATGGCAGGGCAGGAGGGGGTTCGGTCAGTGTGAGATAAGGAGGAGATGGTTGGGTGGTGCCAGTTCCTGGAGGGACTTTGTCCCAAAACAAAGGGACACGTGCTGGGTTGAGCTGCGGGCACGCGGGCACGGCSTGGCAGCAGGTGCTGGCCTGGTGTGACAGCTGAGCACGGAGCTGCTGTGCCTGCTCCCACGGGAGGGCTGGGGGTCCCATGGGGTGAGTTCCTGGTGGCTCCTGGGGGCCCCAGGGGTCGTGGGAGCTGCTGGAGAAAGGCCAAGGGCTGAGTTCCTCCTGCTTCCCCATGGGCACTGCTCTGGAGGGGAYGAAGCCTCCTGTCCTTGTGCCAGCCACTGGCACCCAGGAGAGGAAAAAGCCTCGGGCACCCCGGAGAGGAAAATGGTGAGCCCAGCTCTCAACACAGATTGAGAGAGTTTGGAAAAGTCCTGGTAGTTGCCCTCAGGTCTTTCAGCTTTAGGGCCAGATGTGAGTGTGTGCATCAGCGAGCAGGATTTCACACCTGCCTTTGTGCTGGAGAGAGCTGGAAGTGGGAAGGCTGGGAAGATGCTTCCCTTATGGGAAGATGTTCTTGCCTTGTCCTTTCCGGTGGAGAGGACCAGCCACGGTGAGCTCAGCATCTGCCTGAGTGACCTTCAGCGCCTTTGCTTGGAGAGAGAGGCTGCTTTGCATGCCCTCTGCCCTGCCAGCAGCACTCGAACCGAGCATGGGGTCTTTTTGTTATGCAAATGGAGCTTTGGTTTTAGCTTCTCAGAGATAAATACCTTTGAGGCTAAATTTGGAGCTCGGGGCACTGCTGAAAGCGCCCTGATGGCCCAAGGCCTGCCAGGTCAGATGCTGAAGGTGGTAGTTTGGGTGTTTGGCTCCCCTTCAGGCACGGAAACAAAACAGTCACGATATTTTTTCCRCCGAGGTTATACAAGATTTTTTGCAGCGAGGAGCGAGCACCTTGAGTCCTGCTGGGGGGTCCTTGGCACCYGCTGCCACCCTGCACTGGAGTTCCCACTTCTGCAGTGATGTGCTGTGATTTTATTTAGGCTTTYAGAGCTCAGGAGACCCTTTTGTCCCAGCTGCCCTTCGAGGATCCCCAGGCACAGTGASACAGTGATATCTCAGTGCCCCTGGCCACCTGGGTTTTGTGGTCAGGATCCCTCTCCCACCCCTSGGAGAGGCTGAGGGGTGCAGGCTGCGTGGCCARAGGATGCAGTGCCAAGTGCCATGCRCCCGACCAGAGCTTTTTCTCACCTCCCCGCTCGTGCGTGGTGTGGACCTGGCATCCCCAGGGGCAGCGTGGCTTCCTTTGGGACCCCGTGAGTCCCTGGCAGCCCGTCTCTCTTGTGATGGGGTCATGGGCCGTTGGGCTGGGTTTGGGCAGAGCTGTTTGTGTACGGTTTTATTTTTATTTGTGCGTCTTTCGGAAATTTTTCGTCACAGCAGGTGCCGGTTCAGTGCCCGGCAGCGGGGCTGAGAGCGGGGTGGAAACGTGGCTAAAACTGGTTGGGCTTCTGTTCGTGCAGTTTTGCTATTTCTGTGCCACAGGAGAGCTTGAACTCCCTGGGGTCTGGGGAGGGCTGAAGCCATTGGGTGCCTGGTTCATCCCTCCTGTGGGGTTACAGGTCACCTGCCAGCCCAAAAACTCCCAGACATCAGCCCAGGGGCTCTCCAGGGCTGAACCAAGGTGGTGTGACCTTAGGAACACCCAGAGGTATCTCATGGGCWGTGGTGGGTTTTATTCCAACAGAGAGCTGGGCAGGAGCACAGGGTCTCCCACATCCTGCTCACAATGGGATACCTCGGGGACCTGCAGGTGGAAAGGAAAGGTGGCAGGAAATAGAGGTAAAAAGAGAGGGCAGCTCTTTTGGAGCTGCTTCTTTGCAAAGTTTTGGCTTTGGCTGTRTGCTGAGTTGTGAAGGGCTGGGCTAAGGCCACCCCAAAACAGAGTGGTCCTGCTCAGGGGCGCCTTGGGTTCCACAAGGTTTGTGGGGGGATTTAGGACTTGTTGCTGTGTCCTGGCAGGGTGGCAGCTGCATCCCCCAAAGCCCTGCGGGGGCTGGAGTGCCCATGCCCAGGGAAGCTGCTGTGCCAGCGATGCCCCAAAGTGAGGCCAAGGCACAGGACCAGGTCGCCATTCCAGGGAAGAGAAGGCTCCAAGTGAACCTTAGAGCCCTTTCCAGTGCCTGAAGGGCTCCAAGAGAGCTGGAGATGACTTTGGACAAGGACTTGGAGTGACAGGAYAAGGGTGGGATGCTTCACACTGACAGAAGGCAGGGTGAGGTGGGATATGGGGAAGAAGTTCCTCCCTCTGAGGGTGGTAAGACCCTGGCAGAGGTTGCATAGGTTGCCCCATCTCTGGAAGTTCCAAAGGCCAGGTTGGACAGGGCTTGGAGCAGCCTGGTCTAGTGGAAGGTGTCCCTGACCATGGCAGAGGCTGGAATGAGAACACCTTTATGGTCCTTTCCCACCCAAACYATTCCAGCATTCCACGATCCCCTGCATCCTTCAGCCTGCTCCTCCAGCCTCTGCTGCCCAAGCAAAGGTGCTGCCTTGGTTCTTTTCTTTTTTCTTTTTTTTTAGTTCTTTTTTTCCCTAAAAATGCATTACCAGTGCAACTCATCCATATTTCCACCACCTTCTCCCTCCTGTTCTCGCGCTGAAGTCTATAATGCTGAAATTATAGCATCCCCCTCGTCACCATGGCAACGCTCAGGGATGTATTTAAAAAAAAAAAGAAAGACCAGAAGCCCTCTAAGGATTATGACTTCAGTGAGGGATCAGGCTGGAGGGGAATCTGGGTCATGGCTGGAGCAGGCTTTTCTTCCAGCCTGTCTTCAGTAATTCCCCTTACAGCACCCGGGGCCGCGTCAGGGCAGGGCAGAGCTGCCGCTGGCACCCATGGGTGCCCTCGAGGGGCTCCAGCTGCTCTGGGGGGTGCTGCCTCCCTCTATATGAGGCTGCTTATTGCCCATGTACACTCTGGGAAAGAGCATCCTCTGCAGGCTCAGGATTCCCACCCGATATTGAGGTGTTTTAACCAAACCCTTTTGATTCCCAAACGTGTGGTGCCTGCAGGAGTGCCAGAGCCTCGCTCCCCCTCCACCCCKCTCTGTGCAGTGCAAGCTTTCTCTCTCATCCCCCAAAATAAACAGGACTTTTTTTTTAATATATTTTTTTTTTACTCCTCTTCTTCTTTTTATTTTTTTTTCCTCCCTTTTTCCACACCCCCAGAGCCGCTGTTGCTGGTGGCAGGGAGCCCAGACTCTGTAGGAACTCAGAAATGCTGCGAATCCAAGCCCTGGCTGCCCTCTCAGTTTCGCAATCCTTTGGAAGGGGGGAGAGAGAAGGAATAAAATGGGAGGGGATTTTTTTTTCTTTATTAGAGATTTATAGACTTTCCCACCAGTAGGGACAAGGAGCTGGAGCCGAGCGGCCAATTTCCTACAGTAAGTTTCCAACACTGCTCCTCTCTGGCCACTGCAAAACCCTCTGCAGCCTCTCCTCTGGTGGGTTGGGCTGGTTAAATTTTTGGAAAACTGTGGGAAATGCTGGCATTTCCAGTGCTGGAGGGGGTTGGCAGGGTGAGGGGCTGCTGGTGTGGGGGGTGGTGATGCAGCTCAGTGGGCCAGCACCTCCYATGGGCTAGGTGATGCTAAGGGCCAGGAAAAATCAGCTCAGGTGGTGCTTTTTGAGCAATTAAAGCCTTTTTTCTACCTGTTTTTTTTGGTTGCATGTGAACCCTTTGGCTCGGGCTTCGTGGTGGTGCCTGAGAGCTGCTCATGGCTGCTGGTCCCTCCAGCCAGGCTCGGTGCTGCTGGGGCACGTTCCCTGCTGTCCTCATCCCCCTCAGCCATTTGGCCTCTTGAGGTTTGTGGTCCATTTATTTTTAGGTAATTGCAGTGTCCGGGCGTGGAGAGGCCGCTCGGTACCACGCAGCCGGACAAGGGAGGGGTTTGTTGGCCAGTTATATTTTAAGCCGTTGGTTTCTTACAGGAGAGAGCTTGTGCAGCTCCTCGTGCGCTGGTGTGGAGGGGCCCAGCCAATGCCACGGTGGCTCCTGTCCCCACAGATGCCACTTTAGCCCTGCCTGGTGCTGGACATGGGGCAGGGGGTGAGGGTTCAGCTCCTGGCCCTTCTCTGCRCCCTCGTGCAGGATCTGACCCTCTGCCAGTGCTCCTGCTGGAGGAAAAAAATCCTCCCTTAAGCTGTGCCTGGATGAGATCTGAGTGCTGGCAGCTCTGCTCCCAGTATCCAGTGATTAATGGGATTAAATTGGTGCCCCTAGTGAGGTTTTTTTCTTTTGCATCTGGTTTTCTCAAGACTTTTTAAGCAGGGGGAGGCCGGGGCCATGTCGCGCTGAGATCTGATTAGATAAGGGAGAGCTGCCTGTGAACAAAATTCCTACCGGATAATTATTTATACCTCCATGTGCGTCACTAATAAACATCTGGATCTGCTCCAAACATCTTCATTTGATTTGTTTTGTAGTCTCTCAACAGGGATGTTTCTCAGCTCCCCACCTCCCTCTTGTCGCGTGGCTTTTGAGGACTTGGCTGAATTGAGGGGTGGATTTGAGCAGTTGCCCCCAGCTCCAGCTTTGCTCTCCCATTTCCCCCTGGGCATTTGCACTCKTGGGGCTGCTTTAGCCAATTCCCACTCCTGGGTGCCCGTGATGGGGCGACAGTCACGTTGCCCTTTCTCAGGAGGAGAAAATATGTGGTGTTGGTGGTTGAAGAGAAAAAAATATGAGTGGTCAAAACAAGCCAAAAAGCAGCCCCAGATGTGTTGCCTTCTATTTTAAACATCCTCGTTTGATTTGGGGGCGAACCAGACTCCTGACCTTTCGGAGCACGTGGGGCTGGCAGTCACGCCAAGCTCTCCCAGGCCAGGGCTGACTTCTTGCTCTGTTTGTGTAGAGCCAAGAAATTACTATTAATAACTTTCCCTGAATGAGAGCTGAGTACCTGCTTCCCTGGGGCTCCTTGGAAGGCTCCGGCTTGGGCGGATAACATCAACAGTCATTATGAACGGCACTGAGAGCATCGGGCGCAGCTGGGATGCAGATGGGAAGGGACTGATGTGGGAGGGGAGAGATGAAGGAAGCCTCTGGCTGGCTGTGAAGCGCCTTGGGCAGGGCTTGCAGGCGCCACGAGCCATTTTTTGTGTGTTCCTTCATCCTTTTTACAGCCCTGGCCCCTCTTTGCACGAATGCGATGCGAAAACCATCCCGAGTCGCCGGAGCCAGCGGCGAGTGCCAGCTCCATCCGTGTTGGCTCTAATCTGTGTCTCACCTCTGCTGGGCTCTCAGGAGGGAAAAAAAATAAATAAAAAAGTTTCAGTGCTGCACCCAGCCTTAATCTCTTTAAACTGTATTTCGCTAATCCTTCATTAGGATCTCATTGTGAGCTTGTTATCCCGTTAGGGCTGAGCCGTGCGTGGCGGCGCCCGCCGAGCTGGGTGGGAAGGGAAGGGAAGGGAAGGGGCTGCCTTGGCCCAACCTCCTCCAGGATGTGCCAGCAGCACCAGCCAGGTGGGCTCAGCTCTGTGGGATGGGTGTCTGTGCTCTGTGCTGCTGCTGGGGTGGGGCGGGTGCTGGGGGGTGCCGGGCGCTGGTGTTTGGTGTGAGCTGTGGGGATGTTTCTGTTTCTTTTTGCCTTCCCATCCATTCCTTGACGTGCCCATCAGGAGTGTTGGAGCTGGGGAGAGGGGTGTCACGTAGAATGTGCTGGTTTTGGTTTGTRCCAAGGCTTGGTCAGTTTTTAGGTCGTTTCTGGGAGCACCAAGGGCAGGGTTTTAGCTGGGGTTGTTACCCTGGAAGTCGGCAGGAGGTGACTCCAAGGGTCTCACCAGGAGCAGGGTGTGCTCTGATCCCCCTTCCCACTGCCATGGGGGTGTTAGAAAAGGGCGTCAGTTGGACCCAGCATGGGCAGGCAGGTTCCTTCCTTCAGTGAGAGCTGCTCTTCCACTGGCAGGCTGCTTTAGGTCGTTTCTGGGAGCACCTGCAGTGCCAAGGCTGRGCACCAAGGGCAGGGTTTTAGCTGGTTGTTACCCTGGAAGCMRGCAGGAGGTGAYCCYAAGRGTCTCACCAGGAGCAGGGTGTGCWCTGATCCCCCTTCCCACTGCCATGGGGGTGTTAGAAAAGGGCATCAGTTGGACCCAGCATGGGCAGGCAGRTTCCTTCCTTYWGTGAGAGCTGTTCTCYGACTGGCAGGCTGTGCTGGTGCCAGGGAGCACAGCCATGCCAGCACTTTGCACCCTCCCCTCCACACGGGGACCTTCTCAGAGTGACTGGCAATGACAGCAGCTCCGCAGCACCCTGAGGGCTGGGATAGCTGCAGGCCGTGTTTCTGGAAGCCCTTGGAGGAGGAGGGTGTAGCAGGAGGAGTGGGATGCCCACCCTGCTGAGTGGTGGAGCTGGGCTGAGCCGTGCAGGCTGCGCTGGCCCAGGAGCAGGAGATGGTCTGCAGAGCGGTGCAGAAAGCAAAACAAAACCCACACACCCACACATTCCCACAAGCACACAGGCAGTGAGCAGGCAGGAGGGGATCTGCCGGCAGCCAGAGCCGAGGCTCGAGTTAATTTGGTGGAAAATGAAAACCATTGCGGCGAGCGAGAAGGTTCCTGCCTTTTCTTTTTCCTTCCTCAAAAAAAAACCATTAGGTGGGATTTTTACCTTCCCCAGGTTTTGTTTCRTGCAGAAATGCTCCTCCTGAAGAGGAGCCTGATGGTTTAAAGAGTTGCTGCCTGTTTTGTACTTTGCTGCCCGGGCTCCTCCCTGCTGGAAGGTCTCGTGGGCACATGTGTCACCATGTCCTTGTCCACTTCTGCACTGGGTCGAGCGAGGGAGGTGGCTCCTGTGACATTGCTCAGTGAGTGACAGTGAACTCGGCTCTAAGCCTTGCCTGAGAGCCTTGGCTGGGGTGTAAATGAATGCAGGTTTATTTGCCTCCTTTACCTTGGGGTGTAAATGAATGCAGGTTTATTTGCCTCCTTTACCTTGGGGTGTAAATGAATGCAGGTTTATTTGCCCCCAGATTGGGGAGTATCTCTGCAGGTGGTGCTGGGGCACGAGGGCACGGTGAGGGGCTTGTGGCATCGTTCACCTTCTGGAGATGGGGTCTCTGCAGGGAGATCCTGGCTGTGGGACTGACAGACTGGTTCTGCCTGGGGCTGGGGTGGTGCTGTACCTGTCCTGCTCCCCCCGAGGGGCTTCCCCTCTCCACCAGAGCACCTTGGAATTGTGAGCTATTGTGAGATGAGATTTATGCTGGCTTTTCATCTTTCCATCATCTTTCCATCTTTCCTCACCTTTCCAGAGAGTGAGGATAGTGACATCCAGGAGGACTGGATCCCTGGGATTCACTCTCCTTGCCTGGCTTTTGCAGCCCTTTGGGGCGCTCCTGGCAGGGGCTGGGCTGTGGCTGTGCTGCCCCACTCGCTCCCTGTGGCTGGGAAGGTAGAGCTTTTCCAAATGCCTCTCTCCCCTTTTCCTGTGCCTATAATTAGCCCTGGCTCCCCGCCACCATATACTGTACAATCCTGGAAAGAGGTCATGGCTTTGCTGAAATTCTTGGGAACAGAGCTGCCTTTGCAGCTGGGAAAGCAGCGCAATTTCCAAGCAGATAAGAAATAGGGCAAATGCAATTCTGTTCCCTGCTGTAATTTATGGGCTCTGGGGATGGCATCCAAGGGCCTCCTCCCTCCTCTGGCTCTCCACGTGCTTGGGAGAGTCTGGGTGGGTGAAGAGGTTCCAGCTGGTTCCCAGCTCCGGTGTCCTGTCCGGTGGTGGTGGATGAGGAGGGTCCTGTCTCTCCTGGGCTGGTTTTCCCCTTCTGCTGGATCCTGTCGAGRTCTTGCCCGGGACTGGAGAAGGAARCAAAYGCATTTTTGGGCGTGTGTGGTCCTTTTCAGTTCTAAAACTTCTCATTTTTATGAACTTCCCCAGAATGGAACTTCCTTTGCAGCAGGAAAAGGATCGTCTTCTTGACCTTAAAGGTCTTTTCCAACTGAAATGATTCTGTAATTCTGTGATTACACAATCTCTGGGCAGGTGAGGAGCAGGACTTGGCTTTTCYTTCAAGGAGGGCAAAGCCACAGAAGCAGAAGGGTCTGCAGTGGCTGGGGAGGGTTTTCCCACCTCCACATCCTCCTGTGCAAACTGCTGAAAAACTCAAAGTGAAAAGAGTATTTTGAAAAGAGAAAACTCCCCTCTTCAGAAAAGAGAGACAGAAACACAGCAAAATCCCCTGGTCAGAAGTTTCCCAAAGTTTTGCTGTTGTTTCTCTGCCCCTGTACAGTCGTTCTGAGGCAAAACCAGGATAAATCCACCCCAAAAGGACAGGATTGGAGAGCAAGGACTGAGTTTCCATTCCAGCTGGGGCTCCACAYGTGCTGTATCCCCCTGGCAGCATCCTGCTGCTGAGCCAATGGTCCCTTTCCAAAGGAGAGATTAGCTAAAAAAATCAGGAGATTAAAAAGCAAAACACTTTCCATTTGTTGTAATTGGCTTCTGGGCCAGTGAGCCCCTTCCCTTCCCTTCCCTTCCCTTCCCTTCCCTTCC
>JACDOX010000620.1:128005-138239 GCA_014549065.1 Cardinalis cardinalis
TCCCCATGTGGCTCTGCAGTGCTGAGACCAGAGGGGGCTGCTGGGACACCAAGTAGAAGTTCAGGAGCCTGTGGTCCCTGGTCCCCACATGGCTCTGCCACCAGCCCTGCGTGGCTCTGCAGTGCTGAGACCAGTGGGAGCTCCTGGGACACCAAGAGGAGGTTTAGGAGCCTGTGATCCCCAGTCCCCACGTGGCTCTGCAGTGCTGAGACCAGAGAGAGCTCCTGGGACACTGAGAGGAGGTTTAGGATCCTGTGGTCCCTCGTCCCCTCGTGGCTCTGCAGTGCTGAGACCAGAGGGAGCTGGGACAGTGTTGGGACACCGAGAGGAGGTTCAGGAGCCTGTGGTCCCCAATCCCCACGTGGCTCTGCCACCAGCCCTGCATGGCTCTGCAGTGCTGAGACCAGAGGGAGCTGCTGGGACACCAAGTAGAGGTTCAGGAGCCTCTGAGAGTCCCTTTGCATTAAACAGCGCTTCCCTCGTCCTGGCTGGCAGCGTGGCGCTTGCACGGTGGTGCTTCCTCTGTGGCTGTCCCTGTCCCTAGGCGGTCAGTCCTTCTGCAGGACACTGTTTTATTCGGGGGAGTGAAGGAGTGRTCCTGGGGGAGTGACAGGTTGGTCTGGGCTCATTGGGACAAGGAGCCCCCCACCCTCGTCCCGGCTGCTCCCCGTTGTGGAGGACAGACTCGTCTGTCTGTCCTGATGAGGGGATCCCTGTGCCTGCTCCATTTGCGGGACTCCAGGCCGAGTTCTGTGAGCTTTGGGGCTGGAGAGCCGCTCGCACCTCAGGGCTGTCCCCTGCGCTGGGCTCCTGCCGCGGGAGGAAGGGGCAGCCCCGGCCGAGCCGCCGCTGGCTCCAGCTTTGTTCGGGGGGAATTTTGTAATGGCAGGAAATGAGCTGGCTGAGCGAGGGGAGGCGGCCGGGGAGGAAGGCTGGTTTGTGGTTGGAGCGGAGGATGAGGACGCCGGAAAGCTGAGCACAATTCCTCGCTCTGGTGCAGGTGCTGGGGTGAGGCTGCAGCTCGGGAGCTCTGTGCCTCGGTTTCCCTTTTGTTCAGCACCGTTCTGTGACCGTGTTCACAGGGGTCTGAGGATGAGGGAAGAGATGAGGATCTGACGCCATGTTTCAGAAGGCTGAATAGAATAGAAGAAAAGGTTTCATCAGAAGGCTAGCTAAGAATAGAATAGCAAAGAGTGATAACAAAGGCTCTGTCTCGGACTCTCTGTCCGAGCCAGCTGGGCTGTGATTTGCCATTAATTACAAACATCCAACATGGACCAGTCACAGATCCACCYGTTGCATTCCACAGCAGCAGATAATCAATGTTTAGATTTTGTTCCTGAGGCTTCTCAGCTTCTCAGGAGGAAAAATCCTAAGGAAAGGGTTTTTCATAAAAGRTGTCTGYGACMCTGTTCCCTTCATGGGAGTGTGCTGTGGTGGTGATGGGCTCTGCACAAGTGCCAGAGGGTTGTGACCAGCAGTAGATGACCAGCCCGAGGCCAGCTGAAGCCACTGGGCTTTGCCCCGTGAGKCTCCTCCCATCTCCCAGTGTGAGTGGGATGAGTTTGGGAGCTGCGTTTCCTTCTGGGCCATGGCAGATTCTCCTTGGGCCAAGCACATGTGCTGCACGCATTCCCTGGGACTGAGCAAGCTGGTCAGTGCTTTTTCTTGTGGGAYGTGCATGAGAATCTTCCCAGAAAACACAAAGTTCACGTAAACTTGGAGCAATGCTCTGCTGGCCATGCTGTCGGCTTGGGCCACATCCCTCACAAATGTTAATTTTTGTTTCATTCCTGATCTCTTTTAAATTTCTTTCCCTCTGGTCTCACTGAGATGCTTTCCACATTGCACAGCCCCAGGGCTCCTGCTTGCCTGGGTCCCTGCAGGTGCCTGGCCAGGTCCCACCCAGCCTGCATGGCCCTTGCAGCGATGCTGAGGATCAGGGCAGTGCAGGAGGGGACCCATCAGCCAGGTCTGCAGGGGATGCTGGGCTCCCCTCACTGTCCCCTCCATCTGGCTGTGCTTGGATGGGACACATGGGGCGTCCTGTCCTTGCCTCTGTCCCCTCAGGCTGACAGCTCCTTGCTTTGTCTTTGCAGTTGGATTGAGGAGCGGTGGCTGCAGCTCATCCCTGCCAGGAGCAGAAGATGCAGGAGGCTGCATAGCAGGTATGGGGGAAATCCCAAACTCTGGCTTCCTGCCTTCCCTTTGGGTTTGCTTGGCCGTGTGTGTCTCCCCTGCTGCAGGCTGGGAGCTGCACAGTGGTCAGCTGTGGTGACCATAGTGGTGCTGACCAGGCCCTGCAGCCCTGCTGCAGTGAGGGCTGGTGCAGGMAGGGCACAGGGAGCACCCTGCTGCACGGAGCACCCCTCACCTGCTCTGCACACGGGGGTCCTGGTGTGTGGGGTGGGCAGCAGAGCCCCCAGAGCGGGGCAGGGAGGTGGTGCCCAGCACTGGGTGCCACTGCTGTTCCCCAGTGCCCGTCTTCCCCTTCACTTCCCCAGCTGGCAYAGCTCTGATGGCTCCCAGCCGTAGCCACAGCACTGATTTGGGGCTCTCTGGGTGTTTTGCAACACAGCCCCGTGTATCAGTGCAAGGGAGGGTTTTCCTGCCCTGTTTTCTCATGGTGTGGACAAGACTTGTGGCCAAACCTGCTGTTATTTTGTCCCTTGCATTCCTCTAAAATAAGGTGCTGCTGGGAGAGGGCCTCATGTCCAGGGTTTCTTCCTTTTCAACCTTCTTGGCCTGTTTATTGCTCTTACAGTAAATGTTTGTGTCTCCTGTGTCTGCAGTGAGGTTGTGGTACAGACACCACTGCGGGCTGCTTTATGAGGGCTCTATGGTTTCATGAAATGTATCTTCTGTACCTGAGAGTGAAATCAATAAAAGKAAAGGTTTTTAAAAATAATATGCCCCTAGCTCCTGAACGGAGGGGGCCCTGTCACGACTGCTTAGTGAGCAGTTTTGTGGGGTTGTGATGACTTTTAGTGCTGGAGAAGGGGCAGGTAATTTATTTGGAGGCCTGGTGATGGGAGATGGGGGCAGCGTCCTCTGCAAGGTCAGCACCAAGGGCTTCATCTGCTGATAGAAAACCAAGAGCAGCTCCCCAGGCTGGGTCAGGGGAGTGCAGCAGCAGGGCCCTGCTGTGTCTCAGTGGTGCTTGGTGTGTGCCAGCCATGGGCCAGGGCACAGGAGGGTTTGAGGGCTTGGCTGGGTCTGGCTGACTGCTCTGGGAGTGTTGGGGGCTGGTGTGGGACCAGCTCTGATCCACTCCTCTGGGCACAAATGAGTATTAGTAGTACCTAAGGGGAACATGTTTCAGTGTGGTGAGTGATTACTTGGAGTGCTGGGGCAGTGGGTCTGTCTGCTGTGGGGTGTGCATGGAGGGCAGCACCCTCCCTGGCTCCCAGACACCCCAGTCCCCGTGGACAGGGCACATTCTGTGCCCCAGCCCGGATGCAGGTGGGCGGCGGCAGGATCTCTGTCACTGCTTCTCCCCCTCATCACTGCCCAACTCTGCCAGCTCTGACCAGTGACAACAGCTCCTTGTTCTCTAGTTTCACACAAATTCTTGGGGTTTGGGTTGGCAGTGTCCTCCCTCAAAGCCCTYGTACTGCCAGCACAGAGTTTTGAGCGAGGAGGAGCAGTTTAGCGATGGCTGCAACTGCAGAACTGCTCGCTCCAAGCAGCCGCTCAGCAAGTGGCGCGCTCGGGGAGGAGCAYTTGGAAAAGCATCTCTGGGGACTGCTTTAGGACTTGTCCCTTGGCTGTGCAAGTGACAGGAGCTGAGCAATTAGAGGAGCAGCATCGACCCAGCCTCGGGAGCTGTGGCGGCGGGCACCGGGCGATTGAATCCCGGTGAAGCCACGTCCTGGATGTGCAGCATCGCTGCCTGCCGTCACTAGGCATTTGTCTGAGGCCAGCCCCGTCTGAGGCCAGCCAGGCAAACCTTCTTCTGTGACAGGAGACTCTGCTAGGGCCTGTGGCCTTAACTGAGTCCACTCTTTCGTGTCCTGAAGACGGTGGCATGGTCTTGCTGCAGCCACGCTCAGTAAATGACGTGTCCAGCCCTGCATGCAGGGATGTGCCACCCTGCTTCTCTCCCGGTGAGATTTTGCATCCTGAGGCTGATTTCCAGCTGCTTGGGAAGAGCCTTTGGGTCACCAGGTCTGTTCTCTGCTGTCTGAGCCCTTGCCTGTGTTCTCTTGATGGTTCATTGGCAACGGGAGTTTGCAGCTTCCAGGCTCCCACTGTCCTGGAGCTGTGGATGTGCCACCTCACCTGGCACCTGGCTCTTTGCAAGATCCTCCTGATCTCCAGGGAGAGCTTGTAAGATCCAGCCAGCAGGCACAATGAAACCAAATCTGCACTCTTGACCCTTTGGGATGTGGAATACTGAATTTGGTAAAGCAGTGGGTTCCTGCTGTGTTTGCCGCAGCTGAAATGTGGCTGAGCTGTTGGAGGTCACCTTTCCAGTCCCCGTGGAGCCGGGTGGCCTTCTCTGGTCRCGGCACTGCCCTGCGCTTTGGGTTCTGAGCTCATCCGCTATTTTGCCACTGGCGGGGCGAGGGGGGGGGGGGAAACCGTGTCTTCAAAGCCCTTTTCCCTTGGGGAAAAGCCAGCTTGGTCAGAAACGTCGGCGCAGAAATGTCATCTGACCCAGCAGCTGGCTCACGCCTCCCGGGGGTCCTGCGGCGTCCGCTCGCCACGGGCCGGGCCCGGCTTTGGGCTGCCGGAGGAAACGAGCCCGGCCGCTGCTTTTGGCAGGCTCCGGCCGCTCCCTTCCCCCCTGCAGGCTCCACCAGCCCCTCCTGCTGCCTCCGCATCTGCCTGTGCCCTTCAGAGCGCGGCGCTGGGGGTGCCGGGGCTCGGGCCGGGGCAGCGCTGGGGATGGCGGCTCCGGCCGGCGCTTCCTGCCGGCCCTCAGCGCGCCGCGGCCGCGGAGAAGGACGCAGCCACCCTGTCTCCTGTAAGTACCTCTCACTCTTTCCACTGGAGAGTTAAAATTAGCAACTTCTTTTTTTATAAGGCAGGCGTCGCTTTAAAGCTCGCCAGCCCAACTGGGTTTCCTTTTATTACCCCCCCTCCCCCGGCTCCTTTTCTCTTGATTTTTTTTATTATTTTGTTATTGTTCAACGCGTGCATGCACTTTTCTCCGTTTTTATTTCTTTTTTTTATTTTTATTTTTTATTCCCCCCCCCCTTCTTTTCGTTCCTTCCTATTTTAAACACGGGTGACGCTGCAGTGTCGGTGCGGAGTTTGGAGCCAAATAAACAGCTCGGCACTCACTCCGCCACCCCGATCGCCTTACAGAGCCCGGGGCCGGAGCCCAGCGCCGAATTTAGACCCTTATCTATTGTCAGCCTCCACGGTCGGCGCTGCTCTGCCGGGGGGGGTTGCCCCTTACCCCCTTGTTGCTCCTGACACAAATTCTCGCTGTGAGTTGTTGTTTTTCCCTCTCCTTTTTGTTCGTGCTAAAGCACAAAAGTGCCCTTAAATCAGGAATCAGGACCCGTTGCTTTTTTTTTTATTGTTGTTGTTTTTTCCAGGGCTGGGTGGGCAGGGAGGGAGAGAGGGGGAAACTGAGGCACGGAGGTGAGCATGGCTCCCTGATGGGGAGTGGGTGAGCTGGGATTTCCTCTTTTAGGGATCAAAACAAACAGAAACCAGGAAGGAAGAGGCAGCAGGAGCGGGCTCAGACGCAGGATCAGTGCGTGTCCCGGGGGATAAATCCCTTTGGGAAGCCCGTGCCCGCCGTGGCCGGGCCGGTTCGGGCCCGGAGGTGCCGGTGCCGGTGCCGGGGCTCCGCCGGGAGCTCTGCCGGGCCGGGCCGGGGCCAGCGGCTGGAAGTGGACGTCCCAGGCCGGATCTGCGAAAGCAAACAGGAAGGCGAATGGGGAGCCGCCGCTGTGTTTACTCAGAGGTTATTTATTGTGGTTCCTCAGAGGTTGGTACTGGGGACTTTAACACCGTCCTGCTTGGTGCTGGGGCCTTTCGGCCAGGGCTGGGTGCCCGGCAGGAGCCGCGGGCACAGCGGAGGTGAGCCAGGTACCAGCGCTGGTGTCAGGCCAGGCGTCGCACYGGGGCTCTCTGCCCAGCTCCTTCTCCTCCCCTGACTGTTTCCTGAATGTTTGGTTTGCTCTAGAGCCCAGCCCGGCCGGGGTGGATGTGGTGGTGATGGATGTGGTGGGGCTGGGACCAGGGCTGAGCTTGGCTCATCCTAGAAAAATCTTTTTCCATTTTGATTTTTTTCAGGGGTTTTATGYTGTTGCTGCTTTGGGATAACTGTTAATAGTGCTGATAATTCTCCTATCCAAGTCTGTGAAAATGAAGATGCGGAGCCTGTAGGAAGGGGATCTTTCAGAAGTGCTTTTAGTGTTTCCCTCCCAAGAGGGAGGGAGGGAGGGAGGAGGGAGAAGTGTTTCCCTTCCCAGGCGTGTGCTGCTCTAGCTCTGATGCTCATGGATCAGGCTGGAGGATAAACTTTGGCTTTGCTTTGGGTTAAACCCTGCCCTTTGCCGTTGCTGGCTGGGTGAGGTGGGTTCTCCCCTTGGCTTGCCTTGTGTCACAGGGTGGTCTCCTTTGTTTGGAAACCACTGCAGGGTCCCAAGGTTTCTGCTTTTGGAGCTGAGTGGCTGCCCTCAGTACTGCCCTAGGCAACAACAGCTGCAGAGCCCTTTCCTCCTCCTCCTCCTCTTTTGGGCRAACAGCCCGTTTGGGCAACTCTTCATTGCTGCATTTTTACATCCCCATCCTTCAGCAAAAATTGTGATCGAAATATTTTCATTTCTTTCTACAAACTCATGCCTTACCTTTTCTCATCCCACCTTTGCATGGGGAGTATTGACAAAAAACCTGTGGTGTTTGATTTTCTTTCCCAGTATTTTCCCTTTTCCGAGAGGAATTGTGGCTGGTGTTTATCCATGGCATTCCTGCACTCACARTGGCTCTGACCTGCCCTCGGGGTCCATCTCCTGTGTGCTTCAGGAGCATCCTGGGGGTTTTCTGCCATCCCTCTGATAACATGCCTGGAAGCCATGACAAACCCTTGGCCTGGCCTATGTGCCAGTGATTCTCCAGCACAGATTTTGGAGTGTGCCACACCAGGATGTGATAGTGCTTCTGGAAATGCCAAATGTTGGCATTTCCCATTGCTCTCCTGAGTGTCACCTCCGTGCTCTGCTGGGATGTCCTTGTGGGCCACATCCCCAGGGCTGGCCACAATCATCATCCCTCTGGCACGTGGCTTTTGGAGAGAAGGGCTCAGCTGCTTGGGGACCTATATCCCCCTTGCTAAAACACAGAAATTGGCCTTAAAAAATCCCCTTTTGAGACAGGATGCCGTTCCTGGAGGAGGATGTGTGCTGGGATGGGCTCTGGATGAATCTGTCTCAGTGGGAACCATCATCCAGGTCTGCAGGGGCTGCTGTGGGGTCAGCAGAGCTCGTGGCCTCGCTGCAGTGGCCCAGGCGGTGCTGGGGAGCAGCAGGACAGCATTTGTGTGCCCGGGACAAGAATGTGTGTGCTGTGAGTGAGCAGCAACAGCTGAGAGCCAGCTGTCCTGGTGGATTTGAGCTGCCTGATGAGCTGGGGCCGGATTCTCACCCCTCTGGCTCAGGATGCRTGTGGGTGCTGAGCTGGGCTCAGGTCCCAGCTGATGGCAGAGCCTTTGTGGCACTGGGGGCATCCTGGGGGATGAGGGACCTTGAGTTTGTGTCTCTGCACCCTGGGATGCTCCAGTGGTGCCCTGCTTGGGCTCTGGATAGCAGAGTGCTGCTGGTGGCTGATTTATTTGTGGGCCGGGTTGCAGACACTGTGTTTTCAAGGCAGCGCAGGAGAAGAGGAAGTTAAACCAGTCTTTGCCATGTGGCATCTTGTCCCAGTTCCTCCTGTTTGCTCAGAGTGAGTTGGGTTGGGCTTCAGTGGCAGCCAGGCCATGGTCTGTGCCTCCTGGTGGGCTTTGGTGGCTCCTTCTCAGAGAGGTTCCCATGCCCAGGGCCCTGCTCTCTGTTTTTGGTGCTTTTACAATCCCAATGCCAGGTTTGGGCCTTTGTTTCCTTCTTTAAATGGAATAACAGTGTCTGGTGGTGAGCTTCCAGCTGTAGCGGGGCTCTGAGCAGGAGCCCGTGGCTGTGGACCACCGTGGGTTTTGGGGAATGTGCAGAGATGGGTGGGCATGTCCCCTCTGAGAAAGGCAGGTGGCCAGCATGACAATTTTTGTGGCTTTGTTTCCAGGCTGGAAGTGCCACGGGCAGGTTGGAGCTGTGGTGGTGGAGTGTGAGCGCTGGGCTGGAGGACCTGCCTGGTCCTCTTGCTGTTGGCCAGGTTTTTTCCATCCAAATCCCTTTCTAGTGAGCTCTGCTATGGCAGCATCACCCTCACAGTAATTGGCATTGCCTTATCAGTGACAAATGAAGATCTTTTGCTTCTTATCCTTCTGGTGACCACCATCACCTTCCCAGCAATGGGGGGCTCCTGACCTCACCAGCTCCTCTGCACCCCAGATGAGTTCTGGACCCTGCAGCTCCTGGGGAACCTGGTGCTTCCTCCCCAGGAGCTCCAGACATGCAAACCCTGGTTTGGGACCATGCAGGAGCAACATCTGCCTCTGCATTGGGACCTCACAGAAGTGATGGTTGCCTTGGGCATGGATGCAGTCAGCAGTCAGTTTATGTAAATTAAATCAAATCAGCAGCCTTTGGGCGCCATGGCTGCTACTCACCAGTGCTTGGGGTGCAAAACCAACCAAGAAATGGTTGTGGGAGGTTGGTTTGAGAGATCTTGGTGGCCTTTGGGAAGGGGCTGAGCCTTTGGGAGTGGCACTGCCTCCCTGAGGTCGTGCTCTGGGAGGCAGGATTGTGCTCCAGGGCTSAGTGCTGGGGTGGCACTGGGGACCTCCAGCCTCCAGGCAGCCCTGGCTGCCAGGCTGAGCCCACCCTGGGCTTTGGAGGGTCTGTGAAGCTGCTCTGGGGTGCTCTGGGTAGGGATGGGGCACAGAGTCACTGAGCRTTTGTCTGGGCTGGGGATGGAGATGAGGCTGAGGGAGCTGGAGCTGTTGGGAAGGGTCCAGGGGGACCTTAGAGCCCCTTCTAGCACCTGAAGGGGCTTCAGGAGAGCTGGAGAGGGGCTTTGGACCTGCATGGGGAGGGATGAGGGCCTGGAATGACMGGACAAGGGGGTATGGCTTCCCACTTCCCACATGGGACTATAGATGGGATATTGAGAGGAAATTCTTCCCTGTGAGGGTGCTGAGGCCCTGGCACAGGGTGCCCAGAGCAGCTGTGGCTGCCCCATCCCTGCAAGTGTCCAAGGCCAGGTTGGATGAAGCTTGGAGCAGCCTGGGATAGAGGTTGGGATGAGTTTGAAGTTTCCTTGCAACCCAAACCATTCTAGGGTTTCATGATTTGTGGCACAGTGCCCTTGGGCAGAGAGCAGGAGGATGTGCCAGGCTGGTGCTGAGGACATTGCCCCAGTCCCCATCCCACCGACGCAGGAGGGAAGAGCAGAGTTCCCCTCCTGGGACAGTTTCACTCCCAGCTGTGCCCTCTGGGGCCGTTGTGGGTTTCCATTGCTCTCTGGATGGCCTGGAGCAGCAGTTGGGTCTGAAGGAATTTCCCCTGGGTAAAACCCACCAGGAGGAGAGACCGTTGTCCCCTSTGCTGCTGGAGGAAATCCCTGCATGGAGAGCCCCCAGATTCCCAGCAGGGAGGGATTTGCTTTGCCCTGATGCTGCTGAGCTGCCCCAGTGGGTCCCAGTGCTGAGATCCTGCCTTGTGCTGGAGCTGGAGGCRGTGATTGTCCCCTCTGGGTGTGCTGTGTGACAAACCCTCCATGTCCTTGGTGACCACGGTGTGATGCTGACCCATGGTGAGGCTGCCCTGGGGCATGGGAGCACCCTCAGGAAGGGGGTGCCAAGGAGGATGGAGGCARTGGTGGGGTGCTGCTGGGGTTCATTGGGAGAGGAAAACCCTCAGAGTGGAACATTGCAGCTTCTCCTGGGCTCACATCCCCCCAGCCCAGAGCAGGAGGGGAGCAGAACTGGATGGCCCCAAAAACTGCAGCCATGCCCAGCCCCTCCACGGCTCCCCTTTCCTCCCTGCGGCCTCAGCACCAGTGAAAGCCCCCAGTGTGGGGCTGGTTTGGGGTGCAGAGCTGCTCCTGCTCCCCAGCAGCGCAGGCTGAGCTGTGACAGCCTCCTGATTTACCGAGTGCAGGATCCGACCCCGAATTCAGC
>JACDOX010000063.1:0-34970 GCA_014549065.1 Cardinalis cardinalis
CAAGCAGGATAACAGGGAAAGTGTGACCCACCATAGCATCGGGGTCAAGCCCCTGCTGCAGGAGGAGGACGTATGGGAGGACGTCAGCGTCCTTGAGCTGCTTGAAGGACCCAGAGAGCCAGTAGTGGGTGGTTGTGCAGGAGACAGGCTCCCAGTGCCTCTCCCTGGCGAAGCCTGGCTTGAGCCCCAGGAATTTGAGCCGAGCCCTCAAGCGCTGCTCTGTGCCTCATCTCCCCCTGTGCAAGCCCAGGCCCTCAGCCAGCAGCTGGGTCCCCGCAAGAAACGTCCCTCCCGCTTCAGGCGGGCACTGCGGGCGCTGCGCAGCCTCTTCCGCTGCCCCTGCCTGGCACCGCAGCCCCAGGATTAGTGCCCGGCTTTAAGGTAGTAGGAAAAAACACAAAACAAATCAAAAAACAACAACAAAAAAACTACCCCAAAAAATTCGAAAGAAATTGAATAATAAGTTATAACATTAATAATTAGAAGAAGATTAACAAATATTAGCAGTAATGTGGAAGATTTAATAGAAGTATCTATATAAAATAACAACAATAAGAATAAGGAATTAGAAGAAGCATTAGAAGAATTAGTATTAGAAGAACTACAAGAATTACAAGAAGAAATTTTTGTAGTAAAAATTAGTCATAATAAGTGTAGGAAGAAGAAGAAAAGAAGAAGACGACAAAGTTTCAATAGTAGGAATATTGAATAAATAAAATAATGATAATGATAATTATAATAATGGTCATATCACGTTAAAATACACTTTCACCATCATCTAGAATCATGGAATGGTTTACTTGGCACGGGCCTTAAGGATCATCTAGCTCGTTACCTGATTACCTGCTGCTCTGTTGCTCTCTCTCTGGGACCGCTTTCATATTTCTTTCCATCTGTCTACATCACATTTCTTGTTAAATAATATCTTTTGTCATCATATGATCTTAGCTGCCCCTTAATTTTAGCAGAGGCACCTCATCCTCATCAAATTGCAACACATTGTCCGTCCTCCATGTCTGCATAGCAGTGGTGGTTCTGTTTCATGAGGAAATCCATCACTCTCCTCTCTACTCATTCAAACTGGTCTGCATTCTTCCTATGCTGGTTTCCCCAGAAATGGGTGTAGTGTTACATGTTATGTCTCACAAAAACAGAGTAGAGGGGCAGAATCATCTCCCTTGACGTGCTGCTCTTCACTCATCTCCATGCAGCCTAGGGCATTTGTGGCTTCCTTGGCTAGGAACAAAGATTGCCAGCACAGCAAATCCCAATTGTTTTTCATAACATTTTAAAATTTGCATCTGGAGGGAGTTATACCACTTGATATCTTTTGCAGTTAAAAATTTTCTTTGCAAGTCATATTGCATTTAACACAGCTTGGTTAACCACATTAGCAAATTTTTAGGTCATCTTTCACCAGCCTAAGATTAGTTTTGTAAGCCTTGAGACTGGTAACTTAAATATACTGGCTAAATTCCTACCTGAAATAGCATTTCTATTATTTTTTTTCCTTCGGCAATACATCACTGAAAATCGAATTCCAGCGTGTCAGGGCACACTCTTCTGCCATAAGGGCATTTAATTCTGATTTGCATTCCATAGTGACAGCACTGTGACAAAGAGCTCAACACCTTGTCTCTTTAAAAATGCCTGCTGAAGCCGCAACTCGGTTTCTTACTATTTTAATTATAATCTTGTCTGGTTACAAGTTTTTTCCTCCTCTTCCAAAAGCACAGTGTTTGTTATTGCCTCTTCACTCTGAGGCTGTGCTAAGTTCAGCAGACTTGCTGCAAGGCATGATTTAGCTCTTAGTAAAATCAGTGGATATGCTCCCATATCTATTTGTTGTTACAGAGCTGTAGTAACATTTAGAGGTGGTGAAAATGTATATTCTACATCTGCCTCATCAAAAAACAGCTTGAACAACATCAGACTTGCTTGAATGACAATACATTTCAATTAAGTGTATTAATAGTTATCAGCTCAGGCTTCTCTAAACAGCAAGAGAACTGTTCTATCTTTCACTATTGTGATTTGATACATGTAGTGGAACTTCACAGCCCCAGGCACCTCCACAAGGCAAGTTTTAACTTTATATGTCCAAAACCTTCCCTAGAGTTCCCAGTAATGATAATACAACTATTTTGTACTAGATTGTGTAAAATCTGTACAGGAGAAATTCAGGGGGAAAAAAAAGTACACAGACTTCTTAGTATTTGACTGGTTCCTATCAAATGTGTTCAATATAGCTTAAAAAATACCGTCTTTTATCTTACCACTTGCCTGTAACTTTCATAAAGTATTTTCCCTATTTGTTGACTCGGAGGCCACCTCAAACTGCTCACAGCCTATAATCCCATAAAATAAGGGTATTCTAGGATTCTTTTTTATTGACCAAGCTGTAAAACACTTGCTGATACAAAGTATTACCCAAAGCAAGAACAAAGAACAGGCTATAATCTGTGGTGGGGTCTTATTTTATAAAATGAACAGCAACTTTAAAAATAGGGTCTTTTCACTCCCTTATATCACTTTCCCATTTGGCTTTTTCTTCTACTTTTCACACGTGGTATAATTTGATCTGTTTTGCAGCAACTCCTCTAACTTCTGGTTCCAAAGGAAGCTCAACTCCTTGCTTTTTAGCCTTTTTGTGCCAATAGTTGCAAAATATTGCTGTGTTTTCCCATTCCATTCCCTCCTCTCTTGCTGTTACCATCCAAGTTACAGCTGAATTACCATACTCTACTGAACATCAAGGCAAGCACTGAGTCACTGGCTTTAATTGCCACTGTTTATAAAAAAAACTTAATTAGAAATGAACTTAATTCAGACAGGAGAGTCCCATTTTCATGTTATCTATTTCTTTTAAGTTTTCCTTGTCACTTTGTTCTGCCTGTTTTGCCCCTCTGTGACCCCTTAGGAAAAATAAAAGTGGTCCCTCTGGTAACAGCAGATCCCTGCTCTGTTAATCAAATGGAATAATCACTTACGCTATCTATAATACAACATTAAAAGGCCAATTAGATCATTACTATCTGAGAGAATAACCTTTCAGTTTAATGGTATCCTCCAGATAGTAGATTATAAAACTAAATGAATCATTCATATTAACAAAGTAAGTCAGCTAAGGAGGAGAGCAAATGCTTTTTCTAAAGGAATTACCTGAGCATCACAGAAACCAAAATTATTAATTCCTGTTTAAAGATGGGAATTTAAAACAAATAAAAACAATCAAGGCAACTCTGAAAAGGAGCAGATAAATGAACAACCAAATAATTTTAAGCAGAAAATAACTCAAGGCATTATTACTCCAGGTGACAGTGCTGTGATTTCATAGGGAAACTGACATCCTGATCAGAGAAAAGGCAGCAAGGGACATCATGAAGGAATAATGACTTGTGACAGTATCTCCTGAGGGTCTCCCTTAAACTCAAGTGTAATGTATTATTACAAAGTTAAGGCATCCTCCAAGCCTCAGGTCTCTTCTAGCTTGTGCCTCCCATCCTTCAAACCTAAGGGCTCTTTCAAAATGATATTGCCACAGGGCTGATCCACAGCATTAGCCAGACAGCACAGGACTGGACTCTACCAAAATTTCACATTGCCCTGATGGATGACTGACAGAAGATTGGAGCTTAGACAATTCTGCTGGCTTAAAAGTGGAGGGAGTGAAGCCTGTAGCTTGTCAGACATTAGTGTCTGAGTCCAGGAGTTTAAAAGAATCATCACCTTTTATATGGCTCATTTCTGTCATTTACTGGCCATAAAGCTAACTTCTTCACTATGCAACGTTTTGGATCACTTCTATATCTCTACTTAAAAAACTCTCCTGCATAAGTTTCTTCACAGTCACAGAACACAATTTTATAAGACATCAGTTGTCTTTTAAAAGAGACATCAAATGAAACTGCAAAATATATCCTCCCATCTTTTCTATCTTTTGCAATTCACGGAAAAATTTCTACTTAAATGAGTTCAGTCTTCACATGTTCATATCTCTTGATCATCATTGTTACCCTGTGCCTTATATTCTGTACTGGGTTACCATCTTCTGCTGCCATATTTGCAAACTCTGCCTAAGTTCTGGCATCAGCCCTCAGCCTCCTTCATGAACAACTCCTATGACAAAACTCTTCACTTATATTTGGAATACTAATTTACATTTTTATCTGTTTCACATTGCACACTGTCTCTCTGACACCTTACTCAGCTGCCTCCAGCTCTTCTTCACTTTCTAAATTCAAATTCTTATGTATAAAGAGCCAAACAGTAACGTGACAGTTGGTACAATTGCTCTCCTCACTAGGCATGACATGTGTGTCAGCACAGCAGAACTCAGAGACTCAAAGGCCAAAGGCAGCTTCATGAGTAACCCAAATGATTGACCATTCAACAAAGGAACTGTCCAGAAGAAAAGAATACAAGAACAGCCACTTCATATTTGTTCAAAGCCTGAGCCTAATATATGGTCTCCAACACTGGCTAACTTTAAACATCAAGGGAGAAATACAAAAACCAGGCAATCATGAGACACCATTCCCAGCAGTTTCTGCATTAGTCTACCAGTGTAATTTTGATTAGCTTAAAAACCTTGCAATAGTGAGAGAAGGGCTCTCCTCCCCTAATGCATTGTTTCATGACATCATTTACAATTCTGTTTTTGTGACACTGAATTTGAGAACATCTTTTCTAGATGCTTTCACAGAGCAAGTAACATTGTCATTTGCTGCTTTTTCTCTCAGTCCTAGCCTCTGGCATAAGAATGAGTGAGTTAATGGAGAATTCAATCTCCAGCAAGCATACCAGCCTTGGAAGTTTATGAAAAAAAAAGTGTTTCAATCAGAAAACAAAAACTACATATATCAGAAAACCAAACATAATTCAATAAATACTGTCCCTGTAGTGAACTCCTCATTTTGATTCAACTTTAAAGACTATTACTCCCATATAATTAAAATTTGCAACCTGTCAACCATGAAAGGGCTTCTTTTAAAAAGAGGTTGCAAAAAGCTCATTCAAAGATAATTCCTATTCTACAGATACATACAACACTATAAGGAGACTGTATACAGAATGCAGAGGACACCAGTGGCAATGAGCAAAGGTCAGAACTTCCATAGAGACCATATTAATTTTGGCTACTGGCTTTACAAAGAAAAAAATCTTTCCATTTACTTATTTGATCACTCATGCACACACCATTGGAGAATATCAAAGAGAAGTGAATACTGGAATCTTTCTGTCCTGTACAGTGGAGAATAAAACTCTTCATGTTGCTCTCTAACATATTCCAATGTATTGAATAAAAGTACATAAGAAAATTTGGTGTAGAAGTCATGATTCAAGTACCCTCTGTGTAATGGCAAGGAAAAGATACATGCCTCACGAACAGAGATGTCTGGAAAAGGACAAATGTTTGTGGAGGTGGAAAGGCATGAGGAGAAGAGGGAGGAAAATATAACTCCCTTCAGCCAGTTTTTGCATTTAAAACTACAATTTCTTGAGGGAAATATAAATTGCATCTCAATTCCACAGATGGCAACATTCAGCACTAGCGGAGTTTTAAGGTATGTGTTTTAAAGAGTTAATTCTTTGGTGCCCAAGTTCCTTGTCCAAATCATATCCAGGCTGAACAGGACAGCTGTTTCATCTCCTAGGAATTAGAGCTACTGCCCAAAAATTATCTCCTTTGCTTGAAGCAAGTTGAAACTTCCTCCCAGCTCCTAAGAAAGGAGATGAAACTGGGCAATGGCACTTCTTAGCCCTACTTTGAGATCAGGCAACATTGTGCTGTGTAGTTACACTTGTGTTGATTAGAGGGAAACCTTTTTGGGGGTTACAGAGTCCAGCTATCAACCAAATTCCTGATACTTCCTCATAATTTAGTCGGCTTTGTAAATAGTGAGTGAATGTGAGAACCAAGCTCCCAAAAACTGTTTGAGATGAGATTTCCTTTGTGTCAACCTAAAGCCCACAAAACACTGTAAGAAGCACCTGGGAGAGAAAAAAGTTCCCAGATGGCAAGCTGTGTCTTACCTCTCTGAAAAACAACATCTCTTGATGATGTTCTAGCAGCATCCACAATTCTAGTATGGGAAACAAAACTGATACATGAAACAAATGTCACTGATCTAATCCATTATGATCATGGTACAATACTATTCTCTGTAGCATTTTCTTTTATGATTTCCCAAGCTCTTGTGTGTTGGGAAGGATGGAAGTTTGACAAGAAAGTCTCACAGATCCTCTTACACTTGAGAAAGGCATTCCCTGCTTTATATGGATGAACAGTACCATAAACTCAGAGTTCCTCCTGTCACTACTGTTCCCCTTATGCTTTCCATCCTAGATTTCATCCCAAACCATTTGACACTCTTACAGATTGCAAGGACAAAGGACAGGTTGCGGTAAGTCGAAACTGCAAGGAGCAGAGGAAATAGTGCAGAGGAAGCAATCCCAAAGGAAGAGAAGAAGGAGCAGTTGCCAATGGAAGCACTGTTCTGGAAAGATGTAGGCATGGTAATGATGAGTCTGCAGCCATGAGCTTCTGATTGGTATTGAATTTGCACTGTGAAAACCCAAAAGAAGGGTAAATTTTCAGGCCTGTATCACATCAAACAACTGAATCCAGTATTGGTCCATCTTGTTGAACTTCTCTTCCTGTCTTCCACTCCATCTTCACCATCCTGAGGACTTTTTTGTTCTAATATACAACTGCCAATTTTCAGTTATCTGAGAGAACAGGGCAGGAGGGAAACAGGAAAGAAACTGATGAAGAGGGATGCCTGAAAATAGACCTGGGGAAAAAGACAGAACAAAAAAAACAAGGAGACAGAAGATACAAGAAACAGAGGGAATATTGATCCTAGACTATGTAGTGAAAAGGCCCTCCATCCAGCTTCAGATGAGATGCCTTTGTGAACAAATAAGAAGTCAACGAGAACTGCTCTGGGAGTCCTTTCAAGAGATTATGAGATCAAAGCAAGCAAAAAATGGGATGAGAAACAAAATTTGAGCAGTAGACTACAATGAGCTGGATGAGTGAACTGAAAATAGGTGGATAGGAATCAACCTCAGAAGTCCTCTGAGAGGAAAATGTTATGCAATTAGACTACAAAAATCAATCTGACATTGGAATTCTAAGAAACGGAGTCTAATCTATGTAAGCAAAGAGCTGGGACAAGAAGAAGGAGACAGACCACACTATGAAATACAGGAGTGTAGAAGATCTAGGTACAGCCATAGAACAAAGTTTAAAGCCATAAGGGCACCAACTCCTCAGGTAGTTAGAACTGGATACAAGATTCCTCAGTGTGATTAGTCCTCTCCTGTAAAAAAGGAAATTCCCTGTATAAAGGGAATGTCCTCTGCTGTATAAAGGAAATTTCATCCTTTGCTAGAGTTGACAAACTTTTTTACCAGCTAACTTCAAGTGTGGATGTAAACATAGAGGCTACTAGTGAATGGTTGTGTATTTCTGATAAAACAGAGAAATTCCTAATTTGGTTCAAGGCAAGAGTATGATCTAAAAAATTATTCTTACCAGGTTCTGGTATCCACCATGAATTTTGTCTTGTGAATATACCCAACAGTAACAAAAGTAAAGATTAAATTTCTTCATAGTCATTAGTCACATTAACATAAACACAGGGCAAATGTTGCAAAAATTATGTGTCTTGATCTGAAACCAAGAAAAGGCTCCAACCAATGAGATAAATACATGGAAACTCAAATTTCTCAACACTAGCAAAGATCAATCTACTTTTCTTTCAATGTTCAAATGCTTTGAAGTGCACAAATGCACTAGTGCTATCACTGCTATCTGAAGTGACATAGAAGTAATTTCCTAGATAAGGTTAGTCTTGTGTTCAAATTTGATCTGCCACACAGTGCCTTTGTCCTTTAACTCATCACTTGCTCTCTGATTAATAATTTAAATATTGTTCCCTAGGGAAAAAAGAAATTATAGTTCCATTTTCTCATGCTGTTTATTGGTAAACATGTGCTAGTCTTACAAAATCAACTTGAGGTATTTATTCAAAACATTTAAGGGAAAAATGCTTCAATTGAGGCTGTCCATTCATGCACACAGATGTAACAAAAAGACATTGTGGCATGCAAATAGCAGAGTCTTTATTTGTCTTCTTTACATTTAATGTTTGTGGACAGGTGATCTTAATCACCCTCACAGGGCAAAGATATTCACCTTAAATCCAACAAGTTACTTGGATCCTAGGGATATGGTTTGAGACATGCTACATCTAAAGAGGATTGTATAGGGACTGCCTTAGGCAAGGATTTTTGTTACTTCCCCATTCAGATTCACAAGTAAAGGAATTACAACATCATCAAAACTTCTCGACAGTTTTGGTCCTTACCAGGAGAAAGGTTGGAAAGGAAGTGTAGCACTTTCTTCTCCTCTTTGCGCTGAACATAGCATTAGCTTTTGAATGTGTTTCAAACAAAGCCTTTTTCAGACTGAGATGAAAATTTTTCAGTTCTTCTGCAGCGTCAGCAGATAAATAGGTCAAAAGTACTCTCACTTCACATCAAAGCAAAGGCATCTTATGTTACTCATGGTTTTAAAATTACCAAAACAAATTTATCTATGATGATGCCAGTTATCCATGATATGCCTGCTTCATGCAGTTCACTTAGTATTTTCCAGTCAATATTATTGATCAGCTGCCAGAACTACTTATTTTCTTTCCCTCTTAAGCTCATCATTACATCATTACCAAACAGTCTTTAATCCTCTCGTAATAAAGACAAAATCTGGAAGCTGAACTTCTTCACTGAAGTTTTCCTTTGAAAGCTCACTTTTAGCAGAAGAGCTGAGACAAACCCTCACCAATACAACTGTGACAGAACTATTTCTCTGTCTCAGTTTTCAAACTGATTGAGACAAAGATGACTTTGGCCAAAGAGCAATTTTGTGCGCGTATGTGAAAGATGTATCTGAAGCCAATTATAGTTTGTACTGTGTTCAGGTAAATCCACGTTGCAGTGAGAGAGGATTATTAAATCCCAATACATCCACCTCATACAGCTTTAAGAAATTTTCAATGTTACATTATTATATGTGACAGGCTGTTACTAGAAAAGCATAATATTAGGCCAGGAAAAGCCCTGCAGGCTGGGACTTTTCTAGAAAAAAATAGGCTACATGAGGGATGAACCATCTGATTGCTTAGTAGATAGCCACACCACAAACACTGTAAAAGTAGTTTTAGATTTTACAGCTAAAGAGAAATGAAAAGCAGATGTACTACAGCAGGACATACTGAAATATCTCTTGATCATGGCTTGAAACCCAAGGAAAATAGGTAAAAATATTCAGAGTGCTGCCTGTCCTCCGGCTCTGTCCAAGTTAATTGCAAACTCCTGTTGATTTCAATAGCATGGAGTTGTCTGAGGGCAGCAGAGGAGCAAACCTTCGAAGGTAACAGCCTGGCTTATAGACAGAAATGAATATAACTTTAGTATCTGTCCTCAAATAGTTTAACCTGGATTTGTCCAGAAACACTGTTAGTGCTAGGAACCTTTTACATCCATTAAAGGACACATCATAGCATTGCAGTTGCCTCTTTTGGCATTACATCAGGTTAGCATTTGTACTTCACATTCCTAGAAAATGACATTAATTTACAGGAAGCTGAAGTACTGCTCACAAATACATGCTCTAACTGGAGCACAACAATCTCTCTGAGGTAGTACATAGTTTCTAAGATGAATATTTCTCAGAAAAGAGTATGAACACTATCAGCAAGACAGTAATCTTATTGAAAAGATATGAAAACCCTATTTTTATTTCTATGTGCAGTACATTACAGGTTTTTTTAGGASAAAGATTAGGAAATTGATTGCTCTGATATTTATGCTCCACAAGATAGAAAAGCATCAGGCCACTTGAAATCTCAAATGAAAATCAGCCAAAAGCTATTACCCAGAGTAAATTTCAATACCTCTCTGATCGTATTTTGTCGTCACAGGCATCAGGGATCCATCAAACAACGTTCATCTACGTGCAAGAATCACAAAACAATACATAAGGTAGAAAATCTGTGCAGAACACTCCCAAATTCTGACTCCTGGGGTTACAAGCTGAGCTGATTTTTTCTTTACTGTACACAAATTTCTTTACTGTATGTTTGCTCTTCTGATGTCTACAGACAGATGGTGACACTGTGGAACAGTTTCCTACTGCTGTAGGCAGGGCTTCAGTCCATAAGGACTTCAGCAAGGCTCCTCATTGAGTGGTGTGTAATGCTAGGGAGCATGAAGTTTGTACAGATTCTCCCACCACCCAACACGCCTCTCAGAGAGCTTTCTTTAAGGCTGTCCTAGTCTGACTATCATGCAGTTTAATACAAAAGCAATAATGTCCTTCTAGTAATGCACTGGGACAGCATAACCCTATTTCAATATATGTAATACAGGTCAATATATGTATGCCATATGGCTTCTAAAAGAAACTGATTTTCTAAAAGAAACTAATTTACCATGCATGTGTTTATAGAGACAGAC
This sequence comes from Cardinalis cardinalis, assembly GCA_014549065.1. Taxonomy (NCBI): domain Eukaryota; kingdom Metazoa; phylum Chordata; class Aves; order Passeriformes; family Cardinalidae; genus Cardinalis; species Cardinalis cardinalis. The sequence continues at coordinate 10,528 of JACDOX010000063.1, forward strand.
AAGCATTTAACTTCTTTTAGCTAAAAGAGTGTCCTTTTACAAGACCAAATCTCCTGCTGTCATGGCTTCATTTACTCTATCAGTCAGCTTCATACTGCTCACCATTATCCTTTTACTCCACTCTGATGGCTTAAAGGGATGTAAAGCTCATGTAAATTAACCTTATTTCTATGCTTAAGTTTTTTTCTTTGCAGTAAATGAGAATTGGGCCCATTCTATCTTTTCTTTCTTCATACTCACAGAGCCTGACTTTCAATCTTACAAGCTTCATATAAGGTTTGAATAATTTGAACACTAAAAGAAATTACATAGAATTTTAGAGGTAAATACTTGCTAGGAAAAAGGATCCCAGAAAAGTTGCTGGACAAGTAACTCCAGGAATAAGCTAATTTGATTTACTGCTCAGCTGTGCATTTTTTATGAGATTTTTCTTTTTCTTTTTGCTGTCATGACTTTAGAATTCATTAGGCAAATACTGTTTAAAAATAAAAACAAACACTAAATAGCAGACTTCAACTACAGTTCTGGATACTGGAACAAAGTTACAGGGATTACAAGAGGATGTGGGTGTCCATTCTTCCAAACCGGACATTCCCAGGTTATTTGTGGACTATCCTCTGCTCAGACATCACCTATGAAACAAGCAGTGCCATCTCTGTCTAAGGCTCACATGGATGTTCTTTCTGTCTACCACTTGAAGGACATATTACCTTGCCCTGAACAGCATAGAGGCATGTAAATCAAGAGATTTCCGCTGATAAGTGACATGATAAATATATTTTACATGATAAAATTATTGGTGAAAATCTTTTCATTGCTACGTTTTCTTTACAGGTGTGTGCCATGGCTACTTCACCACAAGACAAAATCTTTGAATTTATTTTCACTGCTGCAGGATCACAACCCAGTGGAATCTTCAGAACCACAGTGCTGGATCTTTAGGCTAAGTTCTTTTCATTATGATTCAGTGTAAAACTACAAGGAAATATGTTGCATCTACTTCTCTACAAATGATCCAGAAAATAATTTAGACACTTAGAACTCTGCCTGACATATTTGCTGCCTTGCAAAAAATAGGGAAGTAGAAGTGTTTAGTTGGAACTACATTTTATTGTAAACTGAAATTATATATATAAAAAAATTAAAATGAATGGTTTCTGACTGCATGTTCATATTAGAATAATTTCACAGCTGCTCTGATTTAATCTCAGGGCGAAGAAAACACTGGCAACAAGCCACAATTTATTTACTGTGCTTACACCAGAAGTGACTATAACATTTTTAGTATGTCCCCTAGGACATACTAAAATGAAATCTATTTAATTTCACTCTCCTTTTTTCTTTCTCTCTCTCTCTGCAAATTTTAGGAGAGGACATTCTATGAAAGGATGTGACTCAGCCTGTCTCTTTTATCCTTTATCCAATTCATTCCTTTAGGGATTAATAGTTTTTACAGAAATGTTGCACTGGAACAACCTTTAAGCAGGATGTAGAAAAACTGCCAGCACTGAGGCAGAATTTAAGCAATATGCTGGTTGATTCTAATGGGTAAGGACCCAATCTTGAGAACAACTGAGGTCATTGCAACTTGCATTGACCTTAACTGAATACAAACATTGAGTCTGTAAATAGTACTGTCTTCATACTTCCCTAAATATATCTCATCTTAGCGTTAGAACATAATCCAAGCAGCTGGTTCTCTAAATGCTTCACTGGCACAAATGAAGCAATTACCTTTGACACAAATAACCTCAGCAAATTGGATTACAATAGACCCTTTCACATGCAACACCACACAGACCATGTCAAGTCATGAATAGCACTTTTTCAGTTTATCTTCACTCAGAGTTGAGCTTTTTTCTCTGTGGGTAATTGATCTCCCAATTCCACACTAAGAATATATCAACTTTCTGCATGTCAAGACCTCCTGAACTCCTGCAGAAGCTATATCATATCTGAACATGCTCAAAAATCCATGTAGATTTAAATTACTGCTTTATCTATGACCTTAAGTCCAGTGGGCTTTATCTCCATTTCCTCTGCACTGTCTCCCAAGTCCTGCACATAAGGTATTTCTTCGTTACTAGCTCATTAGATGTCTATGATAGACACATTTTCCATTGTTCAACCAAAACCAGTTTTTACTAGTTTCCCCACTTCTGCTTAACTACTATGTAGTCCTGTAGAACTTGCTCTAAAAAGAAACTAAATTCAGATGTTTCTTCAGTGCTCCATAAGCATTATATTCATCTTTTTTGCCAAAGTTAAAAGGTAGAAATTTGTCATTCCCCACATCTTAATTCTTTCCTTTTTGTCTGAGATTGGACCTTGGAACTGAGGTGATTCCCTGAGCTATGGCACCTTTTTTTCCCCAGAGTCACCAGAGTAATAGGAGACAGAGACAACTTCTTGTATAATAGAAAGCATTACTACAAAAAWTCAGGTGAGGGCTGATGATATCAAAAAACATAGCAGCTATGCTTCTGCTCCACATTTCAGTTCCATTCTCCGTAAAGATTCTCTTGGGCTAGGAAATTACCTGAGGATTTCTCATCATTAATTCACATACTTGTTTTTGCCCTGGTAAGACCTTATCCCTCTTGAAGCATTTCAAAATATAAGGTAGTTAGTTACTCTGAAGAAGGGCATTTTGGCTTAGTTTTGCTTTTTGTTTTACAGTGCTTTATAGGTCTTTTATCATCCTGACTGAAAGGGAATACAAATGCTAATGAACCATGCACTGTGACACAGAAAAACCAAAATGTAAAATTACTGTCATATAGCTTCCACTTATAAATTTAGAGTAGGTTTTGTTTTTTATGTATAAGACAACCTGAACAATTTATGAAACCAGTTATGATATGGAATACTTTAAAAATCCAGTATCTCTAGCATGTCACCATGACACAAAGTGCTACTAACCTTGTGCTGTACCAATCACTGAAAAAAAACATTTATTCCAGCCTGACTGTGGGCATGCAGGCCAATGGCTACAAAGAGGCCTTTTTGTCTTTAAGGTCACCATTTAAAGAAGGGCCAATACTAAGGCCAGGTCTTTGTCCATGGCAGGATAACATGCTCTAATCACATGATAACCAATGAACACAAGGTAAACACAGAGAAGTCAAAGCACCAAACATTTTCCACTATGTAAGTCTTCTGTCATCTGCCACAGAATGAAAGCACTGGCCTTTCTCTTTTGGGCTAACTCATCTAATGTCTAAGGGTAAAAAAGGAAAACATTTTTTTTACTAACCAAAACAAGGCTCCAAAAATTACACCTGACAGCCTCACATCAAAGTAAGAGAAAAACACAACTCATGTAGAGTTAGTCTTTTTCTTCTTTCAGAGTCAGCTTTGCTGAAAATGACTTGGGGGTCCTGCAGTGTGCCCTTGCTACAAATATCCCAGGCTACATTAGATAAAGTATTCCCAGCAGATCCTCTCTACTAAGCACTGGTGAGGCCCCACTTGATGTGCTGTGTCCAGTTCTGGGCCCCTCAGCACAAGAGAGAGAGGAACATATTGGACAGCAGAGGGCTACTGTTACTAAGGGAGATTAATGGACATTGGGGCATATTTCCTATGAAGAAAAGCTGAGACAGATGGCACTGCTCAGCCTGGAGGAGACTCAAGGCCATCTTATCACGTATAAATAAATACATGACTAGATGTGCAAGGAATACACAAGGCAGGCTCTGTCAGTGGAGTACTCAGTGGGACAGGGTGACCAGAGGTGCCCAGGTGATGGGCACAAACTGAAACAAAGAGAGTTTCCCCAGAACAGCAGGAAACACTGTTTTCACTGCAGGGGGGACTGAGTACTGACACTGGTTGCCCATAGAAATGGTGGAATCTCCCTCCCCAGAAACATTCATAAGCCAGTCTGAGCATGAACATTAGCAACTGGCTCCCAGCAACTTTACTTGAGCACGGAGGTGGCTCCTAGAGATGCTCATCTAGAGATGACCTCTAGAGGTCTCTTTCATCCTCAACCATTCCGTGATTTAGGGAAATATAGCCTGAAATTTCCAGTGATCATTTCCTTAATGAGGTATGATATCAGCTCAGGTTTTAGCTCATTAACAGAGATAGTGATGGATATGCCAGTTTTCAGCATCACACCCTTCAGTCTTGGTTTCAGTGTCACCACCAGTTTAATCACTGTAAGAAATGGATTAACCACCGACAGCCCCTTTTAACATCTGCTTCCTCTGACAACTCTGAACAACTTTTTATGACACTATATCCCGGCCATTCAAAATGTGTTATGCTGATTGTTAAAGGATTAGGAAACAGGCACAGTAAAGGAAATAAAAGCAGTTTTCATCAATTTGTACAGTCATAACATTGAAAATATGGCTATTCCTTGCAGAAGAATTCATGACATTACCACTATTCTAAATTGCAGACTGAGTCTTAGACAGAGAAAGACAAACTGACCCATATCAAAAGAGCCGGCAGAACCATCATGTATTGAAACCTGTTATCTAATGCTGGTTTCATTGAGAACACAGTGAATGTTACTCCACAGACCTACATTTTGCCTTCAGTGGTTTGTCTGCTTTATATAGGCTTTTTCTTTATGAGGGAAAGTTGCGTCCAATAACATAAGCAGTTTCACTGCACCTTGCTTTTGAAGCTGGCAATGGCTATGACAAATGATGGACAGGAACACACTATAGCACTAGAATAAATCAAGTCGTTAACAGAGGTGATGATTAGTCTAATTCTGGTTTTTCCTAAACAGCATTGACCTCAAACTTCAAAAACACTTTAACGATGTGTCTGCACTTAGCCAAATTTGCATTTGGGAGCTGTTTTTAAACACAAGATTAGAAGCAATTGTAACTTCAGCATATGGAAGGCGCAGGAAAGTACAGGGTGCTACTTTTAGTTTCAATTTTTTAGCATTCAGGAGTATTAAGACATATAAGCGAGAAAAAAAAATTGAGCTACAGCACAACTTTACATCAAGTCAAAACAAAATAAAAAAAATGCTCCTGACACATTTACCTTTTGCAGAAATGTTTCGGAGAAGTGTGCTAAAGCTACTGACAGTATTGTTAGGATGGTTTCTGTGGTACATGGCAGGATTTCTGGTCAACAGCAGCCTTCTCTCCACAATGCAAGACCTTCAACCACTGTGCCACACACTCCATACTGCAGGCTCAAGTCATTTGGCCAAGTGACAGCCAGGCTGTCACTGTTGACAGAGACAGGAATGCAACAGATGAATACACCAAGTCCATCAGCAACAGCCACATTTTATTGTCGGGTGCCCCCTTCTATGGGGGCTTTGAATTCCCAGGTTCACACACAAGATTGGACAAGGTCCCGACTCCGCCCAGCTCTCTGGCCAATGATGTGGGCGCATCCTTGGTTTAAAGGGATTGGCTGGGGCCCTCTTGTTTGACCTTATCAGTAACACACCCAGGGACTGGTTTATTTCTACTACCTAAGGAACTAAGTCAGTGTCTGTCATGGCCAAATTATTTGTGCCACTATGGACCAGCTATAGCTGTCACACTAAGCAGCCTCAGTTCCCATTCCACTTTGCCAAAGGAGGATAGCTTAGGTAACGTTTTGAGAACTTATTCAACCCAGGTGAGCATGAGCTCTCCACACACAGATACCAGCCCAAATCACTATGACTGCTGCGTATGTGAAGTCTCAGAAAAACACACAGGAGAGGGAAAAGTTTTTTCTTAAAAATTAATTTCACTCTATAATAGGATGAAACAAAATATGTCGATTTTTCTGTTTCCATGGCATTGAACTGCTATTTCTAGCTATTTTTTTTTCAAAGATTGCAAGTCAGATGGGGCTGGATCCACCTAATGTTGCTGGTAGAAGTGCTCAGCAAACAATTATCATCAGTTCTGGCTGACCAGGGAGCTCCCAGTTGACTGGCAGCTAGCAAATGTGACATCCATCTATAAGAAGTGTTGGAAGGAGGATCTGGAGACCTATAGATCAGTCAGTCTGACCTCAGTGGCAGGGAAAGTCATGGAGCATATCATCTTGAGTACCACCATGCAGCTTGTATGGGACAACCAGGAGATTACACCCAGCCAACAGGGGTCTATGAAGTGCAGGTTCTGTTTGGCCATCCTGATCTCCATCTATGATGAGGTGACCAGCTTAGTGGGCAAGGGACAGATTGTGGATGTTGTTTAGCTAGACTTCAGAAAAGCCTTTAACATTTCTACAGAATTCTCCTGGAGGAACTGGCTGCTTATGGCTTGGTCAKGTCCAGTTTTTGCTGGGTAAAAAAAACACCAGCTGAATGACCAAACCTAGAGCTGATGGTGCATGGAGCAACAACCTGTTGGTGGCCTGTCCTCTCAGCTTTATCCATGATTTGGACAAGGTGATCAAGTGCACTGTGAGTCAGTTTGCAGGCAACACATAAAGTTTGATGGGAGTGTTGATTGGCTGGACAGGAGGAAGGCTCTACAGAGGGATCAGAACAGACTGGTTCAATGGGCTGAGGCCAATTACATGAACTTCAACAAGGTGAAGTGCTGGGTCTGGCACTTGAGTCACAACAACCCCATGCAGTACTACAGGCTGGGGCAGAGTGGCTGGAAAGCTGCCTGGCAGAAAAGGACATGGGGGAGCTGCTCAACAGCCACTGAACATGGTGTTGTGTGCCCAGGGTGTGCCCAGGAGGCCAAGGCAGCCAATGGCATCCTGGCCTGGATCAGGAGCAGCGTGGCCAGCAGCACCAGCACAGTACAGTGATTGTACCCCTGTACTCAGCGCTGGTGAGTGCTGTGTTCAGTTTTGGGCCCCTCCGGACAAGAAAGAGATTGAGGTGCTGGAGAATGTCCAGAGAAGGGCAACAGAGCTGGGGAAGGGTCTGGAGCACAAGTCTGATGAGCATTTGAGGGAGCTGGGTGTGTTTAGCCTGGAGAGAAGGAGACTGAGGGGAGACCTTATCCATTACCTGAGAGGAGAGTGTAGTGAGATGGGAGCCAGTGTCTTCTCCCAGGTAACAATCAACAGGACAAGACAAAATGGCCTCAAGTTGTGCCAGGGAAGGTTTGGATCTGATACAAGGAAAAAAATTGTTCACCAAAAGGGTTGTCAGGCATTGGAACAGGCTTCCCAAGGAAGTGGTTCAGACATCATCCCCGGAGATATTCAAAAGACATCTAGATGTGGCACTTATCCATGCATTAGGGGTGGACTTGGTAGTGGCTGGACTTAATGCTCTTAGGTTCTATGAAAACTTTGTGCTTGAAATAGGCAAAACAGTTTCAGTTAACATCTGATAAGGCTGGTGGTCAGACAACATTTAAAACACAGGGACTCTTGGCCCTTTCTTGTATGGTTGATCAAAAAAATGGGACAAAGATGCCTACAAGCCAAAGTTTCAGGATTCTCCTTGTTTATCTTTGCAAGCTGTGTGAGCATAGAAAGAATGATTCCTCCCTCTCTTGTGGTTTCTACTACATTGTATACTAAGATGCATGTTTGGTTTTTTTAACTTACTTGGAAGTCCTATACCTTTTGTCATGACATTACTTGCTTTGGAGATGATGTCTCTGCCTTAGACCCTTTATGATTGGTTACTTGTCTTTCCACGATGAGAGCAGACTGACAGTGACACAGTCTTACAAGGTTGCTCTTCTCACTAAATCACTGTGTGGGAAGAGTGTCAGAATCAACAGCCAGCAATATGTTCTTGTGTTGGTTTCCTTCTGTCGTGTACACTCACATTTAGAATACAGATGGGGTTTATTATGCTTCAGTTGGACTTTATGCACACATTCACAGGGGTCACTAGTTAGTATATAAAACCAATACAGATTACGTCTTTGACATAGTGCAAAATGCCATAAAAGTGTGTTTTTGCCAAGATTTTCTGGGAAAAGCCAGAAATAGTTTATGGAGGCATCCACAAAATAAGGGTCACAAGCAGGGCTTCAGAATTTAGATCAAAACTCTGAGTAGTGTGACATTTTTATGCAATGGTGGCTCCCAACACAGACATACGCATATGTGTTTTCCAAAGCCATGAGTCTTCTTCTATTTTCTTCAAAGGATTCTACTAGATGCTCAACACAAAGAATTTATCCAACTACAGACTCCTATTTTGGACAATTCTTGATTACAACAGAAATTCAGCTGGGGTGAGCACTTTCCTATAAGAGCTTAATTTAGAGAGATTTTTGTTTCAATACCGCAATAATAATAATGGTCAGAAATTTGTATAGAGACAGGAAAGAATACTTTCAATGACATATCATCATTCTTTCTCTAGTTATAGTCCTTGAAGCACCAAATATCTCCAAACATCCTCAACAGCCTCTTTTTAACAAAATTCTATCTTCAAGGGACCATTTGGAATAAGTCAACTGCCTTTCTTGACTCAGTCTGTTTCCTACATGACACTTTGCTCTCACCTGAGCTACCTTCAAGAGAGCAGTTGTTTAACATTCTGAAAGATAATTCTGTATTTGAACAGAGAGTTCAAGTTGAAGTTTCTTGCAGGCTAAATACATTTCCAGGAACATTGAGGGTTAACACAGAGTGCCTTAGAAGAGGTTGTGATTGGCACCATTCATATTCTTAAGCCTCACTAAGTTAGATGCAGGTAGATATTTGGTCAGCAGATGTTCGCAGGAACTTAAGCCACGCAAGTATCAGAGCTCACAACCATCTAAAATAAACTAGTTAAGTCTACTCTGAATCACACAAGGAAGACTTGGAAATTCTCTTCTGTTGATAGGCCAAAAGAGGCAAAAAATTCTAGTAAAAGGACAGCTGCATCTTTTTTTTTTTTATGAGGATTACATCTTTAGCCACCAGAACCATCTGCCAAGTAAATGTGACTCTGCCTTGGTACGCTGTTATTTCTCTTTTCAGAATGGGGCATTGTAGTACTGGGACCATAATTTCAATAGCTGCTCTCTCATTGCTTCCAGCAATGAGACTTCAACATTAAGGCTGTTCCTGGGGAAAAATTGGCCCTTGTCATTTTGAGCAAGAATCTTGCCTTGATCAATAAAAACCAAAACCAATTGGTCTCACTGCACCTCAGTGAGACAGTCTGCCAGACATGCAAACTGTGCTTTTCTCAAACACCTACACATAGTTACAGATTTACTCAGTTCTCTGGCTAATCAAAATAAAGAGTCTTTCATGAGAAAATTCTATCTGGAAGAATTTTTTGCTATATTGATCAACACAGATAAAGGGAGAAAAGATTTATCTAATGTCTCATGGTGGTCAGGTAATGAGATTGCCTTCTTCTGCCCCATTCTTGAACAAATATTTCCACAATAACAAAAGTGCTGTAAAGATAGGGAGAAATAATTCTAGTTGAAAGATGGACTAGTAGGTTCTATACTCTTTCAAGGAGAAAACAGTTCTTAAATTGGTTCAGCTGTACCAAAGCCTTGCCTTTGAAGCCAACAGATGCAGATGTGAACTCCCAGCTCTTTGATGCATTTCAAATGAAATAGGCAGATAGTGAATACATTCTTATTTTTGGAACATTTCTTCAGAAAGTTAGAAAAATTCCTGTGTCCATTTAAGTTACCAAACTCTCCAACAGTACCTGCTAATGCGATACTGTAGTTAAACTGGGGCAAGAACAAGCCCTGCCAGACAGCTTATCCTTCTGTTCAAACTTTAATTAAAGGGAAAAGACACTTTTATGGCATTTTTCACTTTAGGTTGTAGAAGGCAGTTACAGTGCTAGTTATGAGACAGGTCTTTTGAGAGCACCAACATTGTCCTTGTACTAGTTTAAAGGACTGCTTATTGGAGCACAGCAAGAGTAAATCACATTCCATCCTGCACAGTCTACAGCACATTCAGCTATAGGGTGCCTTACTCTGCCTTTGAGCCCAGGCAGACACCAAGTGGAATGCAAGCTTGTTTGATTTCATTAGAACTATTTCAAAGGTAACAGTGTGCAATTCTTTAGAACACCACTGAAACAATTACAGAGAACTGTCAGTCAAGTTCCTTCCATGTCGCCTGGTTCTTCAGGCAATGTGCTAGCCACTGGAACAAGTCTGGCCATAATGTACATAGTAAAGTACTAAATAATTAAACGGGTTGCTCAAATAGATATTATGATTCACAATGTATGCAATAAAAATACAAATTAACAGAATATATTGTGGTTTTACCATTTTGGCCATATTTAAGCCTTCTCACTCATGAGCTACTCACAAGCATTGTAAGCTGTTTTCTTTTATTCATCAGTCAAGAATGTTGTGTGTCTGGTAGAAAAATAAAAGAGGGAAGAAGGATGAAGTCATAGAACCACAGAATGGAGGTTGGAAGCGACCTTAAAGATTATCTAGCTCCGATCTCCCTGCCACAGGCAGGAACACTTTTCACTAGACCAGGTGACTCAGAGCTCCATCCAACCCATTCCTGAACACTTCCAGGGATGGGCCATCCACAACAACTCTGCTATGAATAAGAGTCCAGAGCAGAGGTAAACGAAAGACTGGGAGAATCCACAGGACCACAACCCTCTTCACAGGCCAGTGTCTTTCTGAAAAACAAACAAACAAACAAACAAAAACAAAATAAAGCAAAACAAAACAAGCAAACAAAACAAAAAAACAAACAAGGGCATTTTCTCCCACGACCTTTTGAAGTCATGTTGTTACTCAGTTCTGACAGATGAGATGATAGAGACAATCTCATTCTCCAACCAAGGTCTCACTGGAGAGTCTGAAGAACTCCGTAAGACCAAGAAGCCATATTAAACTTGTATTCAGACATCTGCTATTCTTTCTATAGAGTAGGGCAGCAGCTACAAGGTAAGTTTTAGCAAACTTAGAGAAACTGAAGATGTGGGAAGTGTCCAAACACTATGTATGTAAGTAAGAGGTGTTGACATCTCCAAGTATAAAACTGGTAAATGAAAGAACCAACTGGCAGGAAGGAAGGCATTGCCCTACTTGAAGGGTGAGTGCCAATATTGGTGCATACAGACTTGCAGAATTGTTGAGGTTGGAAAGTTAGCCAGAAAGCAGAGCAGCTCATCTAAGTGCCATCCATCTACTTACACCTGCAAAATACACACAATGCTTTTCTGAGAGGACTGAGGCTACACATAACTGCCCACAGTACGCAGAGATGAGCAGGACAGTACAGGAAAACTTACATATCTGTGTACTGCTCTTCTGGTAATCTGGACATAATTTTCCTGAGATTGCATTCTGATTCACTTCCACAAACATCTAAAGAGTCTGTTAGCCCTCATATGGAGGTAAAATGCCTTGCTGAAAGGTTGTTCAAGTTAATGGCCAGAACAGTGTTCTGCTGGAAGATTAAGATCAGAAGTGTCTTTTCACCAACCAGTAGTCCTATTTCAAGCCTAAACATACCTAGTCTTCTCATTATAGAAACAATCCCACATTGAAGTAAAATAATGCCATTTTAACCTATTCAGAACAAAATTTATGTGACAGAATGAATAAATTTCTTTGTCAGCAGAGTATCACAGCCCTTTTTTCTTGAGTTGTCAGCTAGAAACTACTAAAACTCCAGAGCACCCAGATTGTGCAGCTCCCAACTTATAATGATGACGTAGACATGAAAAAATCACAAATACATCATTAGTAATGGCAATGTCATCTTGTATCTTCTAGAAAGAACATTAAAAAGGCAAATCCAGCAGAACCTTTCAAATTAACACCTTTTTAAAACTTTCTGACAGTGAAGCCAAGGCAAATTGGACTTCAGAACACAGATCAAAGCCATATTTTACAAAAAACTGACATCTCAAAGAGACTGGAAAAGTTCTTATTATTATCTTTAATGGGTCCACAATGCTTGTGTCAAAACACCACATGCAAACAGTCATGACATTTGAGCTGTGGCTCATTCCCACCTTCTCTCAAGAGGTTTCCTAAAGGCTTGCATGAAGCCTGGGAAGTTCATTGCATAGGCCTCTGTCTCAGCACCTTTTCTATACATACAAGCTGATCCTCCAGGCAAGCTTCCTGATGTCCTTATATACACATGTATGATGCACCTTCATCTTTTAGTCATAATAATTCATCATATACCCTATAAAAGGGATTATATGCTTTTTTTCACTTATTACAGGGTCTTAAGATGTCCTGCTTAATTTTCCACTAAACTGGCACACATTATCTTACTAACTTTGAACAATATAAACAATGTATTATAAGTATTTTTACAGTCAAATAATTCAAATGATTATCACTATGTGCCACTAAGCTGAGGCTGCTTTTAATACACTCTAAATCTTTTTCACATAATGAGCCTTGTGTATGACTTTTCAATTTTCAAGACAAGTCATCAGTTTTGTGTCAAAGGCTGGTTCATAAAAGATAAGTGCTTTGTTTTCCTCTAATAATTTCTAGAATTATTTGGGAAAAAAAGCTGATTCAGATCAACATTGTTATTATCCTGTCACAATAATGATCTGCCATAATCTGTTGGCAGAAGTGTTCTGAGAAAAAAGGTTTGTTGTGCTGATACAAACATCAAGGAGGGAACTATATTTCAGGTCAGGGAAACAGCAAAAGGGATTCCTCTAGATGCAAGAAGTTGTGAGGTAGATTCAAGGCATCCCAACCAAAAATCTGTATTTTGTCATGCTCACATATGATGTAGGGTCACTATGTGTCACTCAGAGAAATGAAAGTGAGATTGTGCCTGTCTGTTAGTTTTTGGACATGTAGTTCTAAAGCTTACTGCAAAGTCTGACAATGACTGTGAAGCCAGACTCAAGCCAGGACTGGCAGAATAATTTAAATACTTAAATCAAGAAATGTTAGGCATGAAGAGAATAGGAATCCACAATTCCTTATGAGATTTTGTGATGTTTTATACCTAATAACTAGAACCAAGAAAGCAAAATCCTGCACAGAACAAGAACATTCTATATAAAAACAAGAATGGTTCTTGTCAATGAACATTAAAAAGCACACAGAGACCAATGCTTCTCTATTTCTCAGAATGAGGGGAAGGTACATAAGGCCTCTCAGGTAATAAAAACAGCAGAGGTACCTTCTAAGATAAGAATTCCAGCTTCAGTAAAGGATATGAGTGCCAGTGGTTCAAATGGACAGACAACATCCAATAGGTTTTAATTCTGACAGACTGATCTCTTGACCAGCTCCCTTCATTCTCTCATGGCAACACAAATTGTTTTAGCTGAATGAAACAGAGATTCTCTTAGAGACAAATGAATTTACAGGTAACTAATACTCAGCGCTTATTTACATTTATATATATCTGGGTGTGTCCATTTCTCTGCCTGGATAAATTGTGTAGTTCTGATCAAAACCCACAGTGTTGTGCAAACCTCAAAAGTTCATCACCTCATGAGCCAGTGCTCAGATAACACCCACAAGAAACCAGATTTCCTTCAATCTCCTGTTCATAAAACTTGTCTGATTTGGTGATTAAATACAGCCCACTACTTGATTTACCCATTACAGAGTCAGTATCACTGTGAGACAGAGGGCTATTTTGTTGACATTTTCCAGGCAAATCACAGAAGAACCCAGTGTTAACTGCCAACAGAGACTCAGAGAACGTGGTCTCACCTCCTGAGTCTCCATCATCAAATGAGTATTCCATGCCTCAGGAAAGGGTCAGTGAGAACTAATGCAAACTCATCTAGCAGTAAAAAGACCTACATAAATATGTGAAGTCCTCCTTAAGTAGGCTTTAATTTTCATGACGCTCTTGCCACCCGAATGCTGCTATCAAGCAGTTCTATGAAATAGATCAGATTTCTCACAGGGCTGCAGCAATGTTAAAGAAACCTGCTTGTGGTCATAAGGTGGTCTGAACTGGACAAAGAATAAAGCATTGTTTGTAGTGCTCTTACTAGGCTCAATGACTCACTCAGCATCTTCAAACAAATAATATAAAAAACGGTTATTTCTATTCCCAAGCATTAATTGGAAGGAGTAGCAAAGACTGTCTTGATGGGTATCATTACTTGCTGCAGCATATCACTAATGTTCTTCAGGGCTACACACAGCAGGGTTGTCCTACCAGCAAAAGAGCTTTGTTCTTAGTTCACAAAGTGGTGTAATAATGACAATTTACTACACCAGCTGCAAATGGCTTCCTGGAGTTGTTTTCTAATCTTTTAATAGGAGATATTTTAGTCTCATTTTGGTCAAATTCACACAGAACATGAGGAGTGTTAAGTACATTCAATAGTGTTCATTCACATGCAGTTTTATAAAGGGATTCTACAAAATCTCACACTGGGAAGTCGTCTGTTTTGACTGAGGAAATTCTCAGCACTATGCACAGCATTTCCCTTTAGGTAATTTCACTGCTAACCCAATCTGCACACAGTCAGACCTGTTAAGGAAGGCTGGCCCTGGTCACCTGTCAGGGCAAAGGTGCCTCCTCACTCCTGCTGCTCCTTTCTGTGCAGTGAAGGACACTTCAATCTATCAACTCCTACATTCCTAGGACCAGGAGGGAGAATTTTATGGTAGCCAGAATACTCACAGCTGAGATTGAATAAAAGATGAAATAGGAAGCCAGCATTTAATTGCAGTGCACCACACTGGTTGTGTTGGTGCTGGGTTGTCATTACTGGTGCTGTTTTCTCTTTAGAAAACTATTACAACGTAATGATAAAGGGTATCTCTTCTCTACTGCAGAGCAATTGTGAAACTCCAACTCATCTGCCCTACCATTAAATTAGCTACAGTCTAAAGCTGGTGTCTATAACTTTTTCCTACTTTGGTAACGCTATGCGAACAAGGATCCCTGCACTTCAAAATATGAGATGTCCTCTGCATTTTTAGGATTTGACTCTGCATTTGAATCTTGCCAGCAAGCACTATTTATGCTTGAAATTTCTAATGAAATTAGACTTAAATGATGAGTGGTTTTATTTCTATTTTAATGATAGTGATTGTCTTGGTTTGCCAGAAATTTACTGGAATCTAGAATGAGGTTATACTGGAGCCCTATTGTCACCAAGTACTAATGCTGCTGTCTATATGTCTCCTTTTCCTTCTATATTGAGGTCATGTCTGCTTTTGGATTAGGTAATTTTTGTTCTGTTACATAAAAGATCACTCTAAATGTGCCTGAAGAGTCTTTTATAGCTCCAAGAACATATATATGGAATAATTATCCACCCTCTCAACTTCACTGTGGAAAAGAATCAGGCTTGACTGCTAGCATTGTTGCCGTCTCAGAACTCAGTTTAGTTCCACCTGTGCTTATCAAAGTCTTATCTGTACCTGACCCTAGACTTGAACATCCCTAGATGTAAAAAAACTTCAGATCAGTGCTTTCTATCAAGATCATATACGGTGACACTGCCATTTCAGAAAGTCAGGTTCACAGAATATACTGAAGAGTAAGTAACCCATTAAAACTATATGTCTTCTACAACAGAACACTGTGCTGCAATCCAGTAAAGAGAATACAGGCTTCATCATAAAGTCCTAATTATAAATACTTTTAAAGTATTGATAAATGCTTAATGTGCAATTTAATGATCAATCAATTTTTTGGGTTATTAAGGTATAAAAAGTCTATCACTTTGTTACAGTTTTCTTCTGCTATACTTACAACTGACACAATGTGCAGTGCTCAGGTTTGTAATATCTATTTTTTGTGTGTTTGTCATTGGTAAAGCATTTGGAAATGAAACATGGATACAATATTAAAACTGAGAAGCTGTTCTACTCTACAGAGCTTCCTCTACCACATCTTTATTACACCGTTATCAAAGTCCTACCATTTCATGCCTCATATTGCCTTCACTGTCTCTTCCTTCTTAGGGGAGAATGTTGATCAGTACAGCATTTTGGTTTTCAATAAGAATTGATTCATTTTCTCTCATGCAAATCTTAAAGACCATTTAAGAGAGAGAAATTTGCTCTTTATCAATCCACTCCTCATCATTTTTATGGCTATGGAAATCCACATCAAGGTAGAAGTGCTGTCCTTAGAACACCATGATCTGTTGCTACTCTTGAACATGAGATGAATTCTGACAGAACATATGCAGACACAGGTCCCACTGGGAAACTGATGTTTACATACAAGCTAAAACAGTTGGCAACTCTGAATTTTTTATGATAGGCGTGATAAGTTTACTCCCATTAACTTCCTCATCACAGAAAGAAGGTAATACTGACACTTCAGTCTGGGACTTTGGTCAAGCCTCGCCTCTAGTAGTTAAGCACTCATAAATCACAAGAAACAGATACAACAACAGGCTATGGTGAAGAATTGCTAGTATTGTATTACAGCCTCATTAAAAACAACAAAAAAAATAGCACTAAGAAGCCTGTGGTAAATGAAGAATGAACTGGTTAATGGAGAAAAAATGTTGGGAAGACAGCCACCAAGTCAACAGAGGTGAGGATCTGACTGAGTCTTTAGTACAGATGAAAAAAGCACATCTACTAAAACCATGCAGATGGCAAAGTTTAACAGAGTTCCATGAAGTGCTGCACTGAGTGGAGAGACTCAGACCAGTAACTGAGCAGAGCTCTTATTGCAGTTGTGGGCAAAAAGGGCTTATTGTGACCATGAAGGGTCACCCTGGGGTCCGAGTAACTGCTTTATCTTTCTGTACAATATCAGTGTGATGATCAGCACTGAACTATTGTGTTCTTTTCCTTAATTTTTTTTTGTAGGATGTAAAAAAATAATAAAATCATAGAATAATTTCAGAAATCTATTAATAAATTGAGGGAAATAACTTGCAGGGAAAACCCTGTGCTATACAGAATATTCTGTCCTTTTGTATGATTTTGTCAACTATACAGTGGTTGGCTCTGACAGAAATTAATACAAAATGAAGCTTAAGGCCAAATCTCTCTGTGTGAAGAGTATTAACACATGGAATAAACCAAAAGAGTCAGACTCTATATTTCAGAAGTCATTTTGACTAAAAGTAGATGCTGCTGAGATGATACACTATTGGTAAGCACTTCAACTCAGTTCAATTGGTGATGATTTATGGACTAATATACTGAGGAGGGTTGAATAAATAGTCTAATGGGTCCATCTCACCTTGAATCCTTCATGTTCTTTTTTACAGCAAGAAGAATGGTTTTAAAGATTAAAATGCCAGTGGATAAGACTGTCACAGTCCTTATGTATTTGTACAAGGATATATAGCCCCATCTCTAACACCTCATAGCTGCAGTAAGTCTTAATCTGGTAGAGAAATAAACTGCCTCTCTCTTGCTATAATGAAGAGAAAAGAAAAAAATGTTCCAGCTGCTTTCCCCACTTGTGCAAGACTGGATGAAGACAGTCACAGGAAGCTGTAAAGCTTCTCTCCATTAATGGAAGAGGAATTTGGGCTCAAGGCAGGAAAACACCCTTCAAGCAGGCAGCACTCCAGCAGTGACTCGAATGCATTTTCTCTTCTAAGGATTGTGCTTTCACAAACCAAACACACCATTTCAGGTGCTCCGAAGGGTTATGTACAATGACCCCACACTCCTAGAGCTCCATGCTGTGAGGTGCTGAACCCGGGCACAGCCCTGAAACAAATGGACTCAGCCTGGATATTTAAATTTCAGCAACAGTTCTCTGCAAAGCTTCCAAGAGCTGCATTTCTGAAGTGCATGGAGCTGAATTGAAGATGCAGTTGCAGATTCTGTCTAAGTCTTATGAGTAATAATGAGATTTATCACCATTTAGAGCACACTAATGACTGAAACCACTGCACTGTGTTATCAGAATGTTTTCCTGGCACTTATAATTACAGAAAATAAACAAATATTCACTCCCAGTTGTGAAATAAACATGACAGCATAGTGAAGGCATTTCTTTATACACTAATACAATGGTTTAGACATGCATTTAGGCTAGTGGTTCCCTATCAACCCACAGTTTAATTTACAAAAGTTTTAATTTATCTCCATTTTCCACCTCATAGGTTAAAAAAAAATGAGAGGGGAAAAAACCCACAAAAATATTGTCAAAATTATTTAAATAATATTTTCTATCTCTTTCAATGATGAAAACAAACTCAACAAGAACAAAACCCACAAAAACCCAAACAACAGCAATAAAAGGGGAGATGGCAAGGAGAAAATAGCAATATTCAAAAAATACTAAAATTAGATATTTCTATTGAAAATCAATTGAAAAATATATTTCAGGTCTTGTTCAGTTGCTTTAAATGTCTGTGGATTATTTTCTATGATTATTCTTATGGAACTCCAATTTTGATTAAACAAATGTTGTTTCCAGTCTTCAGTTCTTTAATGCATGACTTTGAAAATTCCTGGATCTTTGTGAGATTTGTAGGTTGGAATACACGTGGATGTTAGTTTCATGCTCACATCAATCTTTAAGTGGAACACAAGTAATTGGGACAGGAAGTCAAAAAAACAGAAAACAGATTAAACTAACATAGTAATGGAGCCTAATTTTTTTTTAAATGCTTCAGTCTTCCTGTAGCCCAGTTCCTGCAACTCTTATTAACACAGTAGCAAAATTAAATAGACGTTAAAACTAAAATGCTTTAAGACTGAAATCCTGTAAGAGCTGATGGATCCATTCTTACAAAACTCATAGTTTAAAATTAGGCCAAACACTGTCACTAAAGCTTGCAGAGCAGGAACGCTTTGAACACCCTACAGAGAGTTTTCCATGCTTTTAACTTTGTGTGAAGGCTTTATGTCTCAAGGTCAGGAAAATCAGCCTTTCCTCCTTAAAATTTCTTGAGCAAAATAGTCCAGGAGAGTTAAGAAAGACAATGGCCATTATTGAATTGAAATATTTGTCGAGATGGATGTTTGGAAAGAAAATTCCTCTTAGTCCAGGCCTTTGCACTGTGTGCTCAGAGTTGTGTTCACCATTCCCTCTGATGGCTCTGTCCTCTGTGTATGGTGGTGATCACAGAATCCTGAAAATTCAGCAACTCACATCCGGCCAAAAGCTGTCACTGACACAGGGGCTGAACAGTGCTTTTATGAAGAGCTGCACATCTGGAAAGCATGGAATTACTGATTCACCAAATTCAGATGAGTTTTAATGGAAATAAACCAACTTAGGAGCTTTAAGAGAGACTCATCTCTGGAAATACTGGCTGGACTTCAAATCTCACATTCTTATCTTTGGGATATAAATGGAAACTGAGGATTTAAGAATTCTATGAAAAGGATGTTATACAATGGGTATGGGACAAGCAATGCACTGTTTTAAAGGTTCATGTGAGCAACAAGTAGTTATATAAACCAGGTATGATATGAACCACATGTATCAATACAAACACATTTGTTTTACTGTGCTTTTCCTTTTTTTTTCCCCCCCCAAGTGACCCAGCTGTTATGAACATCCTTGCCATTAAAGGACTCTGGAATGTATCAGAAAAAAAATCCACTGAAATATTTCTTTATTGAAAAAAATTAATATTGATGTTTTCCAATAAAGAAACAAAGATAAGATCCCTGGAGGAGAACTCTGCTTGTCACTAATTTTGCTAAAGAATTTCTCTGTCTTGCCAATTAGTTCTTTTTCAGTACAACTGCCATCCATCTAAAAGCTGGCTTGCTACAGCTCACCAGGATTCTTAAGCAATAACAAACACAGGGATTTTTAAAATCAGAACTAATTTTATTCATGCTGTGTGCACTTCTAATTGCATAATATTAAAGCAGGACCTGTAGGCAGGTGAACAGATAAAGAAGAAACTCAAAAAACCCTCAAACAAGCAGGCTCTGTTCAAATCAATCACATAAAATTTAGGGCCCAGAGTGTACTGGACTCATTTAAAATTTACATGGGTGGTGCTGTCATCTGACTTGTCCCACTGAAAGCCTTCCCCTACATTCTAATCCACAGTTGCACCACTCTTAATTCCTGTATTTTCAGCAGTTCTTTGATATTCATAAATATGGAGTAGATTAGCTCCTTAAGAGAAAAATTAATCACAGAATCACAGAATTTCTAGGTTGGAAGAGACCTTTGAGATCATCGAGTCCAACCCATGTTTTATAGTGAATTTCCCTTATTTATCCAAATCCAGATGTGATTCCTTAGCGACCATGAAGGTAAACTGAACTCTGAATTACTTTTGTATTATGTTATTAATTTGTTCAGTGTATTCCTTAAAGTGTGCTATTAGTCAGAAAAATCATGACTGAAATGCCACTCTTGCTAAGCCCAAGGGAGGTTGATGAGTAAATCAGAGACAGGAATGTATCTTCCGATTCCCAGATTCTGCAGACATTGACTTAACTATATCAAATTTGCTCATAAGCAATTTACTGGGAGTAACACTCACAAATTCACTTAGGTGAATAAAGGATTCATAAGAACACAGTAATATCCATTTCCCAAACCATTTTCCATTCCCTGTCAGGGCTGGATGTTACCATTTGTTTATCTATAATTTAAGTAGGATTTTATTAATGAAGGAAATAAATGTATTCATTCAGGGGGAAAGCTCCCATTCATATTGATAAGGTTTGAGGTTGTCTTCTTGTTCACTGTGTTTTGTCTAGGTCCTTCCCAAGAGGCTTTAGAATGCTCAAGTGTAGAAAACAGATATGCACAACACACTTGCAGAGTCAGAGCACAGCTGAGGTTAGAAGCCCCAGACACCCTACACAAAGCAGGTTGGACTGCAGCTGGTTGCTCAGGCTCTGAGGATCTGTAAGGACAGAGACTCCACAACCTCTGAGCAACTTATTTCAGTGTTTGATTACAAATTACAAGCAAAACAGACTATTCTTACATTCAAATGCAATTTCCTCTATTTCATTTTTCAGCCGTTTCCCCTTGTCCTGGTTTCTTGTGCTTTAAAGCACTGGAAAGAGTCAGCCTCCATATTTCCTTCTCCCATCAGTTTATAAAAAACTTGATAAATTACCCTTGAGCCTTCTTTTCCCCAGGCTAAACAGTTCCAGCTCTCAGCCTCTCCTTGGATGGCAGGTGCTCCAAGCCCTTATTCATACCCCTGGTCCTTCACTAGACTTGTTCCAATGTGGCTTTTTGTCTCTTGGGCCATGGAACCCAGGACTGTGGTACAGCACTCCAGATGTGCCCTCAGCAGTGGAGAAGCATGACCAGACCAGACTCCTGTTTCAAAATCTAGTTTCTGATATCAAGATTCCCTGTGCTCATGCACTTCACACCAAAATAATTTTTTGTCTCTCAAGTTAGACTGAGCATTTGCTCCCTCTAGCTTTCCCAGAAAAAGCCGTGCTTGTGCTCCAGTCCTCTCCTGTAACAAACCTTTTTCTATCTCTCCCCAACAAGATTCCCCTATCTTTCACTCCTGCCTCTTGTGGAGAGATGCCCCTGTGGAAGCCCATTTGCTATATACCAACTTCTCCCCTTCACCAGTTATACTCCTACGTCTCTCTCAGAAACTCTCTAAATCTTTCCCACATAAAGCTCACATTCCCAGAACTTTGGGAACTTCTGACTTCAAAGTCCCCCAGTATTTCCCAAACCCATCTTTGCTCTGCCCTTCTTTATGGCCTTTCCATAACTGCCCTTTCCCCTTGCATTCCCTACAATTTATCCTTGTTATCTCCTTCTCCTGCCCAGGATTAGGCCCTGTGAGGGCTCCTTATTCAGCCTCACCAAGGATTTCCTGTCAGGTACTTTAGAATAAGGTTCTGAATTTCTGCAATGCTCCTGGCCCTTGCTTCTCTGGAGCACTAAAGTGCATTTGAGGTTGCTAAAGCAAATGTTTAAAAGACACTGGGTCCTTCACGATCCCTAGAATTTACCTTTTTCTGTAAAGCAAATTTATTGGACACTAATCACTCCCTGAAAATTTGCAGTAGAGAAGCTAATATAGACATTAGCCTAGAGACATGATGAGCTGCACAATTTCTTCACACAGTGTCAGTTTTACTGGCAAAAAAATCACAGGGACCGGGTTGTAGGGCTTAAGCTATACTGATACAGAGTACAGTCGTCGTCAGGATCTCAAAGTCCAGTAAAAACCTTTTGCAATGGAAAACCACAACATTCCTGTATCACTGCAGGTTCTTATATATGAGAAGCTGCACATGGCCCAACTCTGCTTTACCCCTCAACTTCAGCAATGCAATTAAGCTAATGCTAATTGTCTTTGCAAACCTCTCAGGGCAATTTTTGGTACAAAGCAACTGCCCTTCTGAGCACATCCTCATGCAGCACGTGGTCATTTTTTTCAGTTAATTCTACTTGAGCCTAATGTCATGGAAACAGCATTTTAAAATCTTTGGTATATCTTCTTGCTTTTCTTTTAGCACTTGAAGACTGGAGGTTACTTCAGAAACAAGCTTTACCACCATTATTCTGTCCATCATAGCTTATAGTCAAAGCCCAAAACTGAAGGCATAAATTGGGTTACTGCTTTGAATGACTGAGAAATGAGCAAGTTTTACACAGTAGGAAACCATTTTTTAAAAATCATTGAAAAATAAAACACAAAACAAACACAACAGCCAAAAATTAAAGGAGTGTACTGTGTGTTCACAGTGTGATCTACTGTATGGTCAGCCTCCCCTGTGAGCCTGCACCACAGACTCATCCTTCTTATCCTCCTTACCTTGCAGGATCCAGGATCTGACAGCTTTGGCCTTTTTTTCTTAAATTAAAAAAAAACTCATCTCCTTCAGTATAGTACAAGTTCTTTCCATAATAATTATTACTTTTTACAGATGTAGAATGAAGTATCCCTTATTTTATTCTTGAAGGGCTCTTTTTCCTTCTGGACCATAGCTTCCATAGTTCAGAGAGGCTCCCTGCAGGGAATCTTCACAGCTGAATAGAATAACAGAAAAAATTGCTTGAAAGGGACTGTTGGAGTACGCAGTACTGTCAAAAACCTACTGCCAAAGAATTTTGACAAGTATATAAAAGCATATATCATATTCAGATATGAATATCAAACTATATTCAGAGTAAGTACATAACAATTGGAAGTATTTGTTACTGTCCTTTAATATTATCCTTTATTCTTCACTTAGAGTCACTGTAAATTTTCGTGTTCTTTTTATATAAAAGGACATCCTAAATTATTTGGACTGTGTACTCACAGGAAAAAAAAAAAAAAGGAGAATAAAACTGACAGCCCTGCAATTTCATTTTATTTTTATGAGAGCAGTGAGAGCAGCTCCACAAGACACAATAAGCCAGGAACCAAAGGTGACCACAACACTGGAAGTGCCCTCACTCATCAGGGCGTGTTCCCAGAGGGTTTGAACACAGCAGGCAGGCATGGTGATAATAACAGAGTCTATTTATAGTCTCAGACAAAGCAAGGTAATGAACCAGTCCAGGGTATGATCTGGGACCCCATACAGCAGATCAGGCCAAACAGGGCTAGAGATAATGCTGCAGAATGGGCCCAATATCCATCCAAAAAAGGACTAGGGACAAAGGCACCTAAAACACTGACCCAGAAATGCTCTAAGAAGCAGGACCAGAGACAAGACTAGAGCTAAGTACACCTGTTATGTAGCTCAGAGTAGGAATGAGTGCCAAGCCCCAGCTTAAATAGAGCTCCTGGGGTTACAGGCAGAAGGCATGGGTGGAGGCTCCAGGTGAGGCTGGTCCAGGAGACTAAGGGCTGGTAGTGCCCCCATGTCCCAGCCATGGCTCAGTGCCAGATTATCACTGATGTTAATACTCAGCTTCTTCCCCAACAACTTAAACCATGCAACAACGTACAGCCTCAGAAAATATTTGAAAGCAGTTTGGGTACGTGCTAGTCCCTTGAACCAGCACTGTTATCCCAAGCCAAAGTTACCCCAGGCCAAAGAGCATCTGCTTGCAAAGTCCAGTGTCTGAAGCACACCACATTACTTGTCGTGGGAGCTGAGCTGCCTACACTGAACTCCATTATCCTGAGAAAACAGAGCTGTTTGAGAAGCCTCAGTCAGCCCTGGAGCTCAGCTGCAAGGAGTTTGAGTAGAAGCTTTGCTGAGCTTTATCTCAAGGCTCCTGCCCCTACCTGTGCTGCAGTTGTGCTTGCTCCCATCTTTTTCTCCTTTATGGAAAAGCATAAGCTCCTGCTGCTCCAGGAGCTTATTTCTGTTCACCAGCAGAAATCCCAGTCTACCATGATGTCCTACTTTGAAAAGGAAGTAAGTTTTTTAAGAGTTTAGTAGTCAAACCAATAGGTGCTCAGATTTGAATATTGGCGCCTGATGAGGCCTCTGAGAACACAGGGGGTTAAAGCAGAGAACTCCCAGGGGAGAGTCTCTTGGTTCTGGTTGGTGAAAGTGGCCAGACCTGCCCAGCTGCGGGCTGGGCGGGCAAGGGGAAGCCGTGCAGCCAGGGCCTTGGGCAGATAAGAGAAGTGGAAGGCCCTGCAAGATGGAAGGGTGGAGGAACACTGAGAAGCATCGGGCAGCCCCCCAGAGAGAGAGAGAGAGAAAGAGAAAGAGAAAGAGCCTGTGCTTCTTGTGCCACCTTGAAATTTGGTATCTTGTGCTGGCAGCACAGCTGGCCGAGAAGGAGAAGGG
>JACDOX010000063.1:35025-156139 GCA_014549065.1 Cardinalis cardinalis
AGCCTTAGAAGATTTCTAAGCAAGCAAAGCCCAAGATTTTAACCCTTCTCTTAGATGATAAAAACCTTACAAACACTAATTCTCCTAGACACGAATAAGAAAAGAGATAGAGATGAAATAAGAGGAAATAAGCAAGTGTGATGAAAGTCTGTGCAAGTGAAAGATACCCGAAGAAGTTGAGAAGAATCCTAGGTGGGAGGAGATGATGGAGAGGCCTTTGGCTGGACTTTTCTTGTATAGCCATGGACAGAACCATTTTTTCCTGTGACACAGAGACTGCATTTAGGGGGAGGCAATGGCTTGGAGCCAAGGGAGTGCAGTGATGTTATGTGAAGGAGTGTGTGAATAGAGACGACGGGTGAGGAGGGTAGTAAAGGCCTCGATCTTCAGTGAAGAAGAAGATCTCTGTTCTCAAGACCCCTCAGCCCCAGAAAGTGAATTTAAAAGAGACTGGTGTCCCGAAACTAAGAGACCATAACTTTTTTAGAACTAAGCAAAGCATCCTTAAAAGAAAGAACCCTAGAAGCAGCCCTGGTCCATGTGCAGTAGTAAGAGCACTAGACATAGAAAGAAGTCACAATAGCAAATGTTCTCCAAGCAGTGCCACGTGTAACATAAAAACACAAAATTTTCAGCTGTGTTTCCTAAGGAAGCCTATAATACAAGAAACTCCTCTCTTCTTGATAAACTGAGAGTTTATTATCTGAAAAGTCTTAATGAACTAAAAGTTAGTTATCTGAAGAGTAGTAACTGAATTGAAAATCCAAAGTTTTGTCTTACTGTGATGTGTTAAAAATTTAGTTGGGGGGAAGAAGAATGTTTTTAGAAAGTTTTCATTCTGTGTGTTTCTTTTATATATTTTAAGTTAATAAAGGTTTTTTTCCCCTTTATTCCTGAGCTAAAGCCTGCTTTGCTCTCTTTCTAGTCACATCTCACAGTAGACTGTAAAAAAATATATTTTCATAAAAACACTAACATTGCACCAGCGTCCAACCATGACACATGAACATGTCCTGGGAGACTCAAGGTCAGYTTAATTCTTGGTTGTCGTGGTTGCCAGCATCTGTGGCACTTACTGCTTCTCCAGTAAGTGCCATAGACATTGTGTCATGGAATCTGAAGAGTGTTTCACTGGAAAATATACAGCTCTCACAGATTATGGCTAAATTGCAGAGCATGGCCATGCTTCCCACCTTCAGGATTTAAGCAGGCCTTGATCTTATGTGGGRTGGGACCCAAGTGGACACCATATTCCCTTCCCTTTCTGCATTCATGATTTAAAGAGGCAGACAGCAGAAGRAAGCTGTGTGGTGCACTCCACCGTGTCTCTCACCTGTGTGGCAAGCAGATCAGCACCCCACAAAATATAATGCTCCACAGCTGATGTAGGACCACTGAGACAAGTCACAGTAAACACATAGTAAAATGTTCAAATAACTGTTTAGAGAAAATACTCCAGACATAGTCAAAGATAAAATATAGACAAGTGTCACAGAATCACTTGGGCTGGCATTTGGTCCAGCTTCTCTGCAATGAACATCTTCAGCTAGATCACGTTGCTCAGTTTCACCCAATTGGATTTTAAATCGTCCCAGGAATGGAGCATCTACCCTGTCTCTGGGCAACCTGTTGCRTTTTCACCACCCTCATAATGAATGAATTCCTATATCTACTCTAAATCTACCCTCTGATACTTTCAAATCATTACCCATTGTGTTGCAACAGGCCCAGCTAAGAAGTTTATCCCCATCTAAGTACTGAAAGGCCCCAGTAATGGCTCCCCAGAGCCATCTCTTCTCCAGGCTGAACAACCCCAGTGCTCTCAGTCTTTCCTCATAGGAGAGGTATTCTATCCCTCTGATAATTTTTGTTGTCCTCCTCTAGATCTGCTCTAACTAGTCCACATCTTTCCTRTACTGAGGACCCAAGAACTGGACACAGCMCTCCAGGTGAGGTCTCACCAGAGCAGAGCAGAGGGGCAGAATCCCCTCCCTCACCCTGCTGGCCAGGCTGCTCTGGATGCAGCCCAGGACGTGTTYGGCTTTCTGGCTCTAAGTTCACACTGCCAGCTTATGTCCAGCCTCTCATCCACCAGCATCCCTAAGTCCTTCTCCCCAGGGCTACTCTCARTCTCTTCATCCCCCAGCCTGTCCTGATACCAGGAGTTGCCTGGACTATGATGCAGCACCTTGAACTTGGTCTTGTTGAACCTCCTAAGGCTCACACAAGCCCATTCCTCAAGCATATCCAGGTTCTTCTGAATGGCATCCYACTCCCCAGGTGTGTCAACCACACCACACAGCCTGGGGTCATTGGCAAGCTTGCCAAGGATTCACCCGATCCCACTTCGTCATTGATGTAGATAATAAACTGTACTGGTCCAAATATGGACCCCTGGATGACACGACTGATCCCTTGTCTCCATCCAGGCACTGGGCCACTGATCACTACTCTCTGGGTGCATCCATCCATCCAGCCAACTCACTGAACAGCCCACYCATCAAATCCATCTCTCCAATTTAGCAAGAAGGATGTTGTGTGAGACTGTGTCCACGGCCTTGTTTATATGAGTCCAGATAGCGGACACCCTTAACTCTTCCTCATCCACTCCATACCTGCTGGCTGAGATGGAAACTTGTGTGGGCAGCTTTCCCATGCTGCATAGGGTAGTGTACTAATTGGGAAAGGGAATTAAGCTCCCTTGCTCCTCTGGAACATCTGCCTGAGAAAGTTAGACAGGAGGCCAGTGGCGGCACCATACTCAGAAYGAATAAACTCAAACAGTTTCTGCTCTAAACAATGGCCTGATASAATATAAAAGGTCACTGAGCACTGATCATGTCTTTTACAATGATTCTCTTAGAAAATTAATTTGTGACTTTCTGTACTTGCTTTATTTGAAAAACCAATAGCTTTGCTATCAAGTATCAGCCTTTGTAAAACTTCATCAATTTATTCTTTGGATTAAGTACAGCCATATTAATTAGGTTGCATAACAAATGCTTGTGGAATCTGAATACTCTGAAGGACTTGAAAGRAATATCAATTTGGTTTGGACAGGCTATTAAAATCAAGTCACTTGGGAGTGAACTGGAGATTTAAAAGTCTCCACYGTGACTTCTGGAGCATGTTAGTGCTTTCATACAAAACAACCCACTTTACCTTCCCCTCCTTCTTTCACTTTTTATCGAGATGTGCTCAGTTTCAAGCAACTGAAGGCATTATCTCATGCCAACATCACAAATGGAAGTTCTCTGATGATGTTAGAGCCCCAGATTTAATGCCTCATTCTTGCATGTAGTTGTGCAATTAAATTAGGCAGAACCYTGGAACAAACTGCTTCACCTGCCATATGCTCAAGCTCCCTCCATTCAGCAGCAGCAGWAATTTCCTGCTGGTAGCTTTCAGACATGGAAATGCTTGCTAGTACACATGAATAAGGTACTTCTATTCCAAAAAGGAGCCTCTGTTTTCAGCATCTGACAGTAGGCAACAGCCAGCTAGACTACATTATGGCACAGCAARAAATTATCCCAGCTAAAGCACTTCATTCTACCTTGATACTGTGGAAAGACCATGGACATGTCATTGAGGGACTGGCTTTCACTGAGGGGAAAATAAGCCATGTGCAGACCTGTTCTACAAACTCATTTGAGCTTGATTTTTAGCTCTTCCTATTGAAAACTTTTGGCTCAGCCTTTACTAGGAACTCAAGAATTCACACCAAATTAGAGACAGAGGCATTTAGGTGTTTTTTGTCTCTGCTGCTCAGACTGTCCACTGAATGGAATCCCTTGCTTTGCAATTTGAGCAGCAAATGGAGATGTTTGGCTTWACAAGCCATCAGTTTAGGTTGAGCTAGTGGGAATAGGAGAAAGGCAGTGGGTATCTTCTCATTCCATTCCAAGACTTGCAAGGGAAGAAGCAGCCTTTTCAGGGTTCATTAATTACGTACATATACAAAGCTTATTTTTAAGCAGAAAAAGGCTGTGATTCAGATACTCAACATTAGCAATTTGTTTGCCTGGAATAGCAACTCTTCCCCCACCAMGCAATATTTTTGTTTCAGACAGTATTTTGGCTCACTGCCTTTGTTGCAAGAAATATAGCTTATTGGGAATAGAGACCCGTTTTAAAAGATGGTTTTCGTTTCATCTTATCTTATCTTGGAAATTACATGGCTATCTCAGCCTAAGGTAAATGTTACTATTAGCAGTTAATATGTCAACAAACATTGCCCCACCACTGCTTATTGCCCTGTATGAGAATGTTAAAGTGAAAAGAATGTCATTCATTGAGACATGAGACATTCACTGAGATGGAGGRTTTAAGAAATGCATCAGAATAAGTTGAGATTTCAGCCCAGAAATTAGTTCCAGTAGGTAGACAAAGGTAGACTTCTGGCTGAAACAGATGTAAATGCTTTAGGAAGAAGCTCTTTCATAGCCACATTGTTCTGCTTATTGCTCAAGAAAACAGCTGGAAGTTAGGAGGGGGTTGTCAGATTTTACACAAGCTCAAATCAGGTGCCAGAACCCACAAGTTTTGTTCATCTTCTCTGTATATTCAAATACAACGTGGAAACTAGGGAGTGAGGAAGAATTCATATTCTCTTGACATCTGGTTACATTTCTTTGCAAATACTCAGTAAAGTAAAACCCTAATTAGGGTCTGCCCAAAAGACTACAAGGAACAATTTCAGGTAGAGGTGATTGGTTAACCTTGGTTGAATGATAGGTGTCCACCAAGCCACTCTCTCACGCCCCCTCTGTGTCCTGACCAGGAGAAAACAAGATTAAAACTCTTMTCTGTTAAGAACAGGCAGATCACTTAACAATTACCATCACAGTCAAAACAGACTTGGCTTGGGAAGATTAATTTACTTCATTGACAGTTAAAAATAGAGTGGGATGGTGMAAAGAATATCCCCCCACTCCCCCCTCTCTCCAAAAAATAAACTAGAACAAAATAAAACCCATTTTCCTTCCACTCCCAGGCTCAACTTCACTCCTAGCTCTTCTACTGCTTGCYCTGTGCTGAGAGATGCCAGGGGATGGAGAATGGGGGTTACAGTCAGTTGATAACACTTCATTTCTGTTGCCTTTTCCTCCTCACACTGCTCCCTGCTCCAGCACGGGATCCCTCCCACAGGATACAGTCCTGCACTGAGTGCTTCAGTGTGGGCCTCTCTCATGACCTGCAGCTCTTCAGGAATTGCTTCATCATGGGTCCTTTCCATGGGGTACAGACTTCAGGAGCAGCGTGTTCCAGCATGGCTCCCCCATGGGTCACCGGCCCTGTGTGTGTTCCTCTGCATGGGTTTCACCTCCTGCCAGGAGAGTGTGGACTCGGCAGGGGCTGCAGCTTTCTTCAGGACACATCCATCTGCTTTGTGGGCTGCAGGGACACGACCTGCTTTGTTATGGTCTTGCCACAGGGAGCAGAGAAACTTCTGCTCCGGTGGCTGGAACACCTCCTCCCTCTCCTTACTTGACCTTGGTGCTGCAGGGCTGTTCCTCTTCCATTTAACTCACTCACTCACTCACTCACTCACTCACTCACTCACTCACTCACTCACTCACTCACAGCTGCTGCACAATGTTTTTTACCCTTTCTTGAACGTCTATCACACCAGTGGTACCAGTGATGGGCTCACCTTTGGGCAGCAGTGGGTCCATTTAAGGGCTGACTGGAACTGTTTCTGTCCAATACAGGGGCAGCCCCTGGTCCCTTCTCACAGAATTCAACCCTGTAGCCACTCTGATACCAAAATCTTCCCTCATAAATCCAGTGTGGTCAGACAGTGCAGGTAGGAAGATAYAGCTAGAATAAGATGCATAATATCATGTAGATATGGCTCGTCTCCAGCAGACGAGAAACGCATGCAAATTAAGTTGAGTTTTTCTTTAGATGATTGCACATCARTGGCAAAGTCAAAGAGAAAAGGATGCTCTCAAACACAACCATGTGGATCAACTTGCAGCAGCAAGAAGTATTCATAGGAATTGACAGAGCCAAAGAAGAAAAAGTATTTATGAGTTTATAGGTAGGGAAATGATTTTGTATGACGGAGACAGCTAGAAAGAAAACCACATTAGCTCATTGGTACGGCACTGCAAATCAAAGTTCCAAGCAGAGACTGTCTAGGCAATCCAATCACTGTCTAAGCAAGCCATTAAGAAAGCTTTTGGTTGCTTGTGAGAACGCCTCAGTAAAATAAATATGAATTATTCAGTCATGTCCTTATGTTTTAATGCTGTGAAAGTAAATTCAAAAAAAAGAAGCCATAATATGCTTGCTACTTGGCTTCAAGTCATTTTCAATAAACTAGCAATGTAAACTGTTTCAGTTAAAAAAAAAACAACAAAACACCAGCTAACAAACAAAAGAGAATTAAGTAAAAACCCCAACAGTGTAGAAGAGGACTCTCATTTTAAAACAAAGTGATACAGCTACTGCAATCAGCCTGTAGCATCAAATTTACCCAGAGATCTACAATACATTAATGGCTGGTCACACTACCACATTTCTAACTGCCTTCAGCTCTTGTCCAGTACATCTATTTACTGCAAATCTTCAAAGTGTTATTTCCATAAAGGTGTTGACTKAGAAAGTAATACAATCAAGAACTATGTACAGGCCTCATCAGAACTGCATTTTCTGGGAAGGACACAATTAACAGATCTTTTTTCATAGCAACATACACACTTGGTAGAAACAAAATAAATTAGAATATCAGGAGTGTTAGGTCCCAYAATCTGCTATGTGCCTGAAAAAGGTTTGGTATAATTCCCACTAAGAATGGTGGAAAGATTCAAGGGAAATTATTTGCAGTAGTAACTATGTTCTGTATGAATTCTCATTCCTTTATATTTAAATACAGCAGGAACAAACACTTTGTCAGGTTTTGAGTAGGAGAGTTTAAAAAAGCAGGAGCTGGGGGTCCATTTTTACCCCAAAGGGAGTGAGGTGAAAGTGCTCGTATGCTTCTGACAACTGTTTCCTAGCCAAATATCTATATTTTTCCACTGGGCTATTACTTATTTAATAAAACTAATAAATATAATATGGTCCAAAGACAAATAAACCCCAAACTCTCAAAGGTACTCTGTGGTATTTGTGACCCTCTAAATACAGCTCAGCACCTCTTGGAGCAGGTCTGGAGTGTGTTCTCACCTGCCAAGTCACTCCCACATTGTCTTTGGCCACATCAGCAGAAAGGGCCACAGTGTCCACAGCTACACAAGTAAGACCAGAGGTGTCCTGGCCAGCTCCTTCCCTTCCCACTACTTGGGCAGGAAGAGTTGTCYCACACATGCATTCCATCCCACACATATTCTCAGGCTGTGCCAGTGTAAGCGCCTTTGCGTCTCTGCTGGTGTGACAGATTTCCTGAATTCCCATGCTGTTGTTGCATTTCCCAATTAACACAACCAGAACAGGAAAAGAGCAGAAGCCTGTGCATTGCTAATCACCACACTGGAGGTGACTGCATTTCCAGGACAGCTGGCAATCCTTTCAAAGAAGCATGCACATAAGAAAATAATCTAATTAGGCACTCGAAGATTCTTCAGGAAGAAAAACATAGTATATGGAAGATTTAGTGTAACCATGCAGTGGTTTTGGTCTAACAATTCTAGCAAAAARCCTTAGAGCTAGGCAGTTAATGAAATAGTCCCCTTCCTTCAATAAAAGCTCAGATATGATGAGCTACCTGATATTCATTTAGTACTCTTAAAAGTTACATAAAGAATAGCTTGGGAAGTGGGAAGCTTTAATTATTTTTTGTGTTGCTGTAC
Source organism: Cardinalis cardinalis (assembly GCA_014549065.1). Classification (NCBI taxonomy): domain Eukaryota; kingdom Metazoa; phylum Chordata; class Aves; order Passeriformes; family Cardinalidae; genus Cardinalis; species Cardinalis cardinalis. The sequence goes on from JACDOX010000063.1 coordinate 42,825, forward strand.
CACTCAAAGTTCAAATGAACAATAAAGACAGCAAGAGTGAAATGTCTTATCAAAGCATGGATTCCTAAAATCTTTGTACTAAAAGTGAGATATAGAGAGAAGAACACTTTGTTTAAGGGACAGAAAGTATCAGTCAGAATGCCTTGCCTACATCTCTCAGGACTAAAAGACATCACTTTGTAACTCGTAACATTTTTTTACCACAGTAGCAGTGTTTGAAATGGTACAAGGAAGACATTCTCTGAAGGACTTCCTTATTCTACAGATCCTCTGGATTTGAACTATCTGCACAAAGGTGTTGAGTTAATTGTTCTTTGTTCAAGCAAACAGTGAAAAATGGAGAGAGAAGATACCACAAAAACTGAAATACCACAAAGACTGAAAACCAAGTTCCAGAAACAGACTGGATCAGCGCTGAAAGAAGAGGTTGTGCAGAACACAAGCTGCATGAAAGGTTTGGAATCATAAGCAAATACATAATCTCTTTGTCTTCCCCTTTCTTCAAAGAAACAAAACCTCACACACTCTTCAAAAATGAGGACAAGGGTACACAGCCTGGGTGCAAATAGTACAGAATTGGTGCACTCAATAAACATAACAAAATAAACATTTTCTCAGTGCCTAGCTGGTGCCTGGTAAAACATGTTGTCTTGTGCAGAAGCTTCTAACCTATATTTGTGTGTAACACAGGAAAAAAAGATTCTTGAGATAAGGCAAAGAAGAGGAAGGCAAAAATACTTATCAGCATGGGTGAGCTTTAAACATACAGTAAACTAACAAAAGATAAGCRCTATACCAATGCTCATGCTCACACGTTCCAGCTGCACAGGGAAAGGAAACATAAATGAGAGAGAAAACTAGCAGAATATTACCCAAAACTTTACAGGGAAGGGGCCATGTGCAAAACATATGCAGTTTACCAGGAATCACTGCCAAAATGCATTTGTACTTAATCTAGTGGGTGAAGGGTGCCAAGTAACCCTACTGCCTTCTGTCAGCAGAACATAGGAAATGTTGAGAGGGCACTGTGGGACATAAAGGAAGAAAATGCCACAAGCTTCTTCTGCTTCATCTAGAATACTGTTGAAAGCTATAAATTTTGTAGTAGAACTACTGCAAAACACAAATCTAGGGATGTGGCTATTTATATAGTTCTTAGAGCAGTGTTAGTAGGAAAAAGAATGTCAAGAAAGAACAAATTTTTCTTTTTCCCTTTTCCTTTTATTTTTCTGTTTATTCCATCACATTGCTCTGTTTCCTTTCTCTGTTCTGCTAGGCACAGGTTTCTTTCTAGARAAAAACTAGACTACTAGAACTACAGGAACTGCTTTATTTTTTTGTAATATTTCCTTCTAATTTTTTTTTTATTCTTTGTTGTGCTCCTCTTGCTTTCGTATTTGTCTCTATTTCCACGGTTTCTTTTCATTGCCTTTCTCTTCATGGATTTCTCCCCTCCCCTCTCCCTGCAGTGGAGGCAGCGGCTGGGAAGCTGTGCCAGCGTTAGCCTCCACAGTGAGCATCCATTAGGAATATAATTGACTTGCTTCACACCTTTGCAATCAATTCCCCATGCAGCACAAACCAGGAACTAAGTCCCAGGGTAGAGCTACACAGCCTCAGGTACCTGTTAAGGAAAACAAGTGCCTCAGCACCAAATTTCCAGTAAAATCCCTTGGACCAAATGATGATTTGTGAAAGCACAGGAAAAACTCCTGGACAGGATCAGGATCAGGACAGCTCCAGGAAGCACAGGCTACAGTGGGATTCAAGAGAGTGGTAAGACAAGGCAGAGTGCAGGATGCTTTCAATGTCTATGAATGAGGAACAAATGCAGAGGGAAGAAACATGTACATAAAATCTCTTCGTGATTATGAGGATTTCCTTTAATGTGGTTGGACTATGGAGAATAGGTTTGACAGGCTGTGTTTCTATTAGCAAATCAGACATACACTGGCCTTAGGCTCAACACAGTCCCTTAGTCATGGATGCAGTCCAGCTCATTAGTACTCTGCCAGGCAAAGTTTTGGCTCTGGCCATGTATCAGCCATTCTGACCTCTCAGGACGTCCACATTGCTCCAGGACACTGCATAGACGAAGGCACTGTGTTCAGCAGGGGAAAGAGAATTCAGCTGGTATGGGCATGACCTATGGCATACCACTTGCCTAAGAGCCAAAGAACTGACATGGATCTTTTTATTTACTAGTACAAATCCCAGAATTACAGAATAGTTGATGTTGGAAAGGACCTGGTGAGGTAATTTGGTGCAGTCTCCCTGCTCTTGCAAGGCTGCCTAGAGCCAGCTGCCCAGGTCCATGTCTAGAGGACTTTTGATTATGTTTAAGACTAAACAGTCCACAAGATCTCCAGGCAACCTGTGCCCCATCACCCCAGCAGCAAAAAGAGTGTTTCAGTTTATGCCCACTGCCACTAGTCCTGCCCCTGGGCACCACTGGAAAGAGCCTGTCTTGGTTCTRTGTGTGCTCTTCTTTCAGGTACTCATAGATTATTAAAATCCCCTCAAGCCATTTTTTCAGCCTAAGCAATCCCCAGTCTCTCAGACTTTCTTCTTAGGAGAAATGCTCTGGTCCCCTAATCCTCTTAATTGTCCTTCAGTGGACTATCTCCAGTACATCCATCTTGAACTGGAGAGCCCATAGCTGGAATCCATCTGAAAGGCCACCAGGTACTGGTATGTGGATGTGTAGCATGAAAATTTCATCATTCCTTAGTCCAACTGGTAGGCACAAGGGGCAGGATTGCACCAGGCTGGCCTTGTGCCCTCCCCAGTCCTCCCAAACTATCTCACTATTCACCATCCTCAGCCTTTGTGCTGCCTTGCAGGTGCATAAAACAAATCCTCAGTTTCATGCTTAGAAACACCACTGTGAGTGTTCCAGCCTATATCTCCAATATCCACACACCCTGCAGAAAACAAGGAAGARCAAGGGCAGAGAAGCATCCCATTAGGCCATGATAGGATTCAGTCTTTATTCCATTTAATCTCAGAATGAAGCTGATTACTTGAGGAATTATTATTTTTCCCCAAGTAGAAATCAAGCATCAGAAAGCAAATCTGAACTTTTTTAGAGCCCACAAACAAGTTATTTTGTTTGTTTCTTTGCTGGGAATAGAGCCAAGATCTAGTGATTAAAGTTAAATTTTAAAAAGCACTCAACTGTTTGCTACTTTAAAAGCTGCTTTAAGGCATTTAGTGCTAGAAGCTGTTAACTAATGGAAAACTGTCACTAGGTAATTTCCTGTAAAGGCAGACACCTCTTTCACTGTTCTTGAATGTGTTTATCATATAAGACTTTATAGATTTTAGAGGTTACTGTCACTTCCTGTTTATTCCTCACTGAGAATATTCATATAGAATTATTTTCTCCTTTGAGGGCCTATACAAAAATAAAAGGGAGGACAGGATGATGGTGGGGAGGTGACCTGGGACAATTTCACTTGTAGAGGATCAGCGATAACCCCAAAGAAGGAACCTTCCAAATCCTTGTCCTTAACTCAGACATAAGACCCAAAGGGAAGAATCCATCTCAATGGGAGATAAACAAGCCTTGCAATACTACAGACCACCAATCAAAATATTCAATTAGTAAAGATCCTCCAGGATGAGGCCTAGGAAATTTATGAGAGGGGAAGTCCAGCAACAGCTTTTCATCATCATAAAACCCTGGTGTCCTTGGAAGTAATTTTGCAGCCAGCTGGGCCAGCAGACATGTGTAACAAGGACCCAAGGCAATACGAGCGGATTGTCTCCTGGAGCCACTCCAAAGAATAACATTCCTAACAGAGGGCTTGGGTTTTCCAGTAGTCCCCACACCAACATGGTGCTGCTGCCACTCAGAAGATGCAGCTGCACTTCAGCTGCAACATTGTACTGGTGTGATAAGACTGGAAAATACAGAAGTGTTTATTTTCCTAGGATATTCCAAAATATCAAAGAGAAAGAAAAAAGTATGGCACTCAGAATTCCCTGGGCAACAGGGCAACAGAAGCAGCTAGGTCAAGCTGGTGTTAAGACAACAACTCTGAAACAGGTCATATCTATGAAGTATAATGTGTAGAATACTAAAAGGCAAAATCCTAAGGGAAATAAAAAGATAGTTGAAGCTGAACATTATGAAGTTTTTGACTCAGAAAACAGTAAGTTTAGAGAGATAAAAGGTGGATGATATCATACAGCATGCAGCACAAGCAGAACTGAGATCTGGACTTGTGTTCTGGTATTGCAATGGCAGTCACGGAGACAAAGCTAGTGAAAAATGGTAAGGGAATAGGTAATCAAGAGTATGCACCCCACTGTGGCATCCAGTCTTTCTCCTTTAAGATGGGCAGAATGTAAAACTCAGACCAGTGGAACAGCAAAGAAGCACTGAAACGAACCTTTTCTTCATGCCATTAGGCAGTGGATCATGCTGTAGACACAGAAATCAGCATCTGTTTTCCTTGCATGCCTTTATACTTAGAGTACAGAATCAAGTATATCAAACATACAGCTTAGCACATGAAGACGATATGATTAATAACGATTTTACATTCTCTACATATGCTACATTTCAAAACACTTGTCTTTTTCTTGGGTGCAGTATGGTACACAGTAACTAAAGCATACTTACCACACAATGGAATCAATTATACGCTCAATGATTTCAAGAACAGAACTACTGCAATGTTCCAGAAATGGTTATAGCAGAGTAAGTACTGCAATACTTGCACTCTCAGCCAGTAAACTGGGATAATCCTGTAAATCCTGTAAAGGAATGTCATGATACAGAACTAAAGTCATCAAAAGATTTGTGCTTTGGCTTACAATTACTGGAAGATCAGCATATGCAGATAAGTGTAGGGTAGATTCCCACTTCTGCAGGAAAACATTTGGCTTTCAAAATAACTCTCACACTGTCCCATTGTGGTCTGCAATCAGTAGAGTATTAGTGAGGCAAAATACCAACATATACCAAACAGCCTGTGAGGATAAGCTTCACTTTAAGGTGTGCAGTCATCCCTTTCAATGGCACCAAATCTGTCTTTTTTTCATTTCCCCAGTCACTTCTACAAGGTGAAAAAATAAAATAAACAGCAATGAGAACAGAAATTGCTCCAGTGGRAGTTTTGTCAGGAACTCTCTGTTTCTGGCTTGTTTCATCTAAAGGGACTGAAAGAACCCTCTATCTTTCTAGCCAAAATCTGGTTTTCAGTGGAGGTCTTTAGACTAACATGGTCACCACCACAAGGGCAGAGAAGTGGTGGGGAAAAGAGAGAGGCTCAGGTGTTTGCAGTTATGGCTAACGGCAGAGTTTAGGCTGACGAAGGTGGGTTTTTTCTTCAGCTTCTTAAGAGATGATCTTAAGAGATTTSTTTTCACTGATGGTAAATTTGTTTTCACTTTCTGATTTATTTCAAATCTTTTTTTAAAAATTCCTTTTTCTGCTCACTGATTGTTTTTTGTTTAATCTCACATAACCTATCTTGTTCCGCATGCAAACTTCACATATTTTTCAGGTCTCTGTTCAATTCCTGGCCCCTGAAGTAACATAGATTTTCTTCATAGCCTTGTWATGAGGTCCCTAAGACATTTATCTTCTCTCTTGCATGTGTTTTACCAGAACTTAACAAAAAAGCACTCTAATCTCAGCAAGGGATCTCTAAATTACCCACCTAATACTATCACCATTTTATTGGAAAAATAAACTAAACCTTCAACATTCAAACGAAACCGGAATTCATTCCACCCATCAAAAAGGTCTAGCTATGAACCCCTTATCTGATTCCCAAATTCTCCACCTTATAATCTCATTTTATTTCAAAGGAAGTTCTGTGTGGGCATGTATGTGTTTTTGTTCTTGCTTACAAACATATTGGGTCCACAGTCAACCCTAAAAGATGTATTATTAACTAAGAAAGGGAGGCCTCTTTTCTACAACATGGATTTTTCTGATAAATACCCCAATTTATAAAGTCCTAAAAACCCCCCAAAAGAGAGGTGCTTTTCTTTATTATTTGACTAGATAGGAACCAAAGTCTAACTTCTCCAGGAAAAAAAGACTAAAACTGTGTGGCAACAGATTTAAAACAGTAAGAAGCTGGTGAAAAGGGCAGGACTGCATTTTGTTTAATCCTGACTTTCATCTTGATTGTGAATGAATTGAAAAGCAAATGAGAAATGAAACCAACAGGCAAGGCCTGGTACTTTAGTTCAGGATTGATAAGCTAAGCAGCTTCTTTCAATAAGAGAGTGAGAAAGCAAGTTCCACTCACCTCTCATTACAGGTAAGTGGGAATACATTCCCATTTCTGCACTACATCAGTCCAGTGGAAAGTGCCCACAAGCTGCAGCCCTTAGAGAATACCAGATGTCCCCCTCTTGTTGTCCTTCACTTATCTGGTACTCCAACAGCATCTTCTCACCTACTAATGAAATGCAACATAAAATTTTTCAAGTTACCTTTAGTTTTACTTGCAAAAAAAAGGGGGAAGAAAATTACTGAGTTGAGASACAAACTGGAAAGATTGAAAATTCCTTTCACAGCTATCTTTATTAAACCAGGCTAGGGGAAGATCTGTATTTGTATCAACACAGGAAGGATACAAATCCTGCTTTATTTTTCAGCRGTAGGAAAAAAGAGTTCAGCACACAAAGATCTAATCAATCCTTTTGCAATTAATTTTGATATTTGGGTAAGAGACTGAATCTAATGAGGGGTTTTGGTGATTTGTGAAAATTTTCCCTTGCTTTTGGAGCAAAAATACACTGCTTCAAACCAGATTTACATGAGCTCTAATTTGGATACAATTACAGCTCACAAAAAAATAATGACTACACTGTAGAGATAATTACTTCCCACTTTCTAAGTTAGTTGCTTTCCACTGAAAAATGCTGTTCAGTCAAAAATGACYCTTTTGGAAACATTGCTTTGAATTAAAATACTTGATATCCAGGATGGAATCTGGAGAAGGACAAAGTAACAAAATACCTCTGCAGCTAGGTCATTCAGTGAGAATGGATAGAAAGTTCCAAAYCCATTGTATTTGATTTGAAACACAAGCCAAAACCCAGAGGTTTCTCAAATCTTATGTAAATGACCAAATCATGGCATTGTTCACTATTCTTGTCATTTGGAATACTCATTCTCCTAGAATACTCACTCTCCTAAAATAATCACCTTGTCTCCTTTTMTTTGTCTTGCCTTCATTTCATGCTAAACCTTTTTTTTCACATTTTCTATTAAATAAAATTAGTGTGGTTTTCCAGTCTGTGTTGCAGATATTTTTTTTAACTTGACTTCCTAATAGTTTATGACRTAGGCAATTTGTGAGGAATAAGAGCCAATATTCAGCTGTTGTAAATCAATGCTCCTGCAGCAGTTTCCCTGCAGGTCCATTGATTCATAGCAGTTGATCTTCTGAYGAATGTATTCCAGTCAGAGAACAGACAAGACAAGGTAGACCTTAACACATCAAGGAGCAATAAAGTAACGCTGTGACAAAGCCCAGTAAAAAAAGGTATCTTGGGAAATGGCTGGGCAAACACTATCAGCCTTCTCTGCTTATTAAATAGAATGAGGCAGCTCCATCAATGACTGGAACATCATGCAATATTTATTCCTTCCTTCAATAAACATCGATTATAGGCTTGGTGGCACATCCTCTGTTCGACAGCAGATAATACCTGAATGCAGATTTCCTCTTTATATACGCTTCAGTATTCTTTGCACTCACASACACACACACAGAAACCTCAACACATGCTCCTGAGTGTGGAACTCTTTCTGCATTTGAAACCAAGCTGGCAATACTTMGTATGAAATAGACATAAAAATCAAAGAAAGAAAGACATCCTCCACCAAGAAACTACTACCATGATCTTACACAAGACAGTCCAGGAAGCTTGTTTGAAGTGCCAGCTGGGTATTCGTGCTGGATAGGGTGTKAGTAATTTCCATATCTGAAGCTACAGAAACTTTTCTTGATGCTTACAGAATTGAAATTTTGCTTTTCTGCTAGAAAGCAAAATTATGTGGCTTGCCATAACCAGTGTTCACTTGTTCAGAGTCAGATCATGTCTTCACATTTTAAATTACAACATACTTTTCTTGCATTTGTGGGGAGTCAGAGGGATGGCAAGAGAAGGGAGGAAGCTTTTATTTGCCTCATTATTGTCTAGATTTCTACAAAACTTTATCAGAAGTAGTACTTGTTCTGGGAATTAAAGTTAAGTTATAAATCCCCAACTTTTCTTGTCCTCCAGCAAGAAAAGCACTGCATTTRGTGTTGCTTCAGTCATCTGGTGTGTCCTCGGTCACTCATGAGCCTGCAAGATTACTGAAACAGCTTTGGTCAGTTGTTCAATAGAGGCAAATCCTGCCATAGTCTTAAAACATCAGGGCACATCTAAGATGATGTGGCCTGGTGTACCCTCTTAAAGGCTAGATTGTCCTCAGTTGTCATTAGTATTATTTGTGAAAGATTGCTATTGAGCTACAAGTGAAGACTGATACAAAAGAAACATTTTAATGTATTTTAACTTTTTAACATATTTATCCTCAGAGTCAGTAGTGCACAAACTTTTCTTGCTCTTTGTCTTTAATAATGTACTTTTCAAGTGATTTCCAGTTACTTTTCATGCCCCTCATTAAATGCATGACATTGTGTTCACTGACCCTTCTGATACCTCTTTCTCTGGCTACCCACGTTGTGCTTTGAGACTTGTCCCAGCTCTCTGACCTGCACTCCAACTTCTGTATTTTTATTCCTTGTATTAAAGTTCAATTAATAATTTATAATTTAGCCAAGTTGGTTTATTTCCACACTTATTTTACCACTGTACCCTTAATATTAATTCGCCAAAGAGTTGTGAGCTACTTCATCTTGTTTTTCTTTAAGATCTGAGCCTTATAAAACACCCCATGAACTCCAAAAGATAACTGAAATCCACCTTCTTAAACACCATTTTGATTTTCCTGTTTCTCCTTTATTCCTTCATTGAAAATGAGAAATACTGTCATTTCATTATAAAATCCATACATTTGATCTATCTATGAATTTCCAGTTACTCAAAAAGTAACTAATGAAAAAAGTGCTCTTACCCATWTTGGGTTGAAAACATACCTAACACTGGCTCCTCATCTCTCAGTCTCAGAGTATGTCTACACTGTGAAATTCCTGGCACATTGCTTACCTGCTGGGATTCACAYTTAGCCTCTGTTGCAGCCAATCCCTATATGAATACTATAAAAGAGGAAAGCAGACTTCCAGAGTCAAAGACAAGACCAATTTAACTCACTTCCTGCCACTTCCACGGTTACAGGATTTGCAAGGAAAGGGTAAAGATTCACAGCCTGTTCCTCAGCTTTCCAGGCACCTGTAGTCACACTGAACTTTTGAAAAATGGTKTGATCTCCAGCTGCCAAGGACTTGYGTCATCAGTATGAGGAGGATGGAGCAAACACAAACAATTAAGTTTTGTCAGATACTTCAGAGCATTTTCGGACATGGCATAAATTCACAGCTCTAAGAATATGAAATATTAATGTAGATACGATTACAAAGATATTTCATTATGTATCATAGCCAGTCATTCATATCCTGTTAYAGAAAAAAGAATAATTTTACTATCTAATCCAGCCAAATCCCAAATTAAACAGAGCAAAATGCTTGTGTAGAAGGGAAAGCAACAAATCTTGTTTTAGCTGAACTTTAAACTTACCCTGGTATCATCTGTTGACCCCAGCCTAGTACAGAGTGYTTGATCCAGTAACAACTGACTTGGGTAACTCAAAATGATGCCTCAGAACATTGTTTGATAAAAAGTTACTGGTTTCTAGAGAAAACGCTAAAATTCTCAGTGAGTTGGTTATCTTCCATATGGAGATTGCAAAGAGAGTAGTCTGCAGCAACCAGAAGGAGTAGAGAACCACGTGAAGTCAGCATTGCATTTGTTTGAGCATATGAACAATGCCATTCAAAAAGACAAGGGTGCCTTTTACATTTTTTCCTTCTCAGAAGGAAGGACATATGTCTTCTGTAGCTTGGCTTCTACAGTCCTTACCCAACTCCTGTGTATGGACTTCATCTCAAAGCCAAGAAGCCAAGATCACATTTTGAAGCAGAGTAGGAGATGGAAACTCAAATGGCAGAAATTGTACTAATTTATATGTGCAGAAGTTGTGTACAGCCTGGATGTGGCAGTGATACCCATTTTCCTTAAGCTTTGACTAACAAGTAATTCCAGACATATTAAGCTAAGGATAGGGAGCACAGTCTGGCATTATGTTCAGTAGTCTGTACCAGGGACAAAGCAGATTATTCGTGATTGACAGGAAAAAAACCTATGCAAGATCAAAATAAGATAATTAATTACTTTTCTGTGAAAAAAATATGAGCTTCATCATCCTTGGGCTAGCAAGAAATACSAAACTCATCTATAAAGATCTTCCTTCCATTTCTCTCCACTTAGTAAATTCCACTGTGTTAGGTAATGATATCAATGTGACATTTTCCCTCTAATTAGCCTGCTTTTAATGAAGTTAAGAAGTGCTTTAAAAAACTATGAAAAATATTTTTAAAAAACTCACAAACATGACATTAAATTTTAGAAAAGGAAAGGGGAAAATAAGAGCTCTCCAGCAAAGATCTGTGTGAAAATGCGCTAGAGCCACTATGARCATGGACAATTCAGATTCTCTCCTGTGGCTCACAACCCCTTATTTAGAGGTGCTCAAATCTTTTCAGGGACCCCTGCAAGAGTTACAGCTTTCAGTGGCCTTATAAGAAATGCATATGAGTGGATATGCCTTGCAGTGTAAGGCCTTACAAACAAGTAGTTGGCTAGGACATACAATTCTGTTTGTCCCTAAAAGGGCATAACTAAAACACCTATGGATTCTCTGCCCCATTATTCAGCAGTATATTAGGCAAAATGCATAATGCATGATACTATGTACACTGTATCTATCTTCCCAAGGAGTTATTGTTAGGAGGGTGTTTTTCAGTTTCTTTAGTCTATGGGTCTGTCTCATGAATATTGAATGCTTGTTTTCTTGARCAATATTGTACTTGGAAGAAAACACCCTAAGTCTATCCTAACAATAAGTGTCCCCAGGGAGAGGGAAGAACAGATACAGCTAAAAGCCCAGCAAAACTTTTACAATTGCAAACACTGAGGAACTGCAGTATTATCTCTAAGATAAGCATATGACAAGGTTAATAATGTCCTACACTTTTGCTGGTATTCTGATTTTCTGGCTAAGACATAAAGAAAAGCCAACACTATTTTCAACACTAAAACTACTATTCCACTGTGTAAACCACTTCAGAGACAATGTAGCCATACTGTAAAAATCTTACTCACTTTTGGACTACCTGTTATTCACACTCAAGGTTTGTGTGCCACTTCTCTTAAATGCTGAAACCTTTTCAGCATTTAAAACACCTCCAAATTTAAGAATGCCTACAAAGGTAGTGATTTAGGTTAGATCTATTTGCAATTTTTTACAATTTGATAAACCAAATCAGGCAAAAATTTTCAAGAATGAAGATTCAGAAGCCTTGGATCCATCTTCAGCATCAAACCATCTTAACCATCACCATCAAAGCTTCAACAGGTCTTCATCACTGCTACAAATGGCTTGTGGTCCCTACTTCAATGAGGCACTTTTTAAAATGTCTTAATCTAGACACATTGCAGCAAGCTCAACAAGACAAACTGCTATTAGCTATTAGCAGTACTGTCCAGCTATTAGCAATAAAGTCTGCTATTAGCAATAAAGTCCAGCTGAGGATCTTTCTTTTAATTTTTTTTTTTTTTTATAAAATGTTTAATGCCAGACAGTGCAAAGGCTCTCTACTTGGCCCTAGTGAGGCCTCATCTGGAGCAGGGTCCASTTCTGGGCTCCTCAGTACAAGAAAGACAAGGAGCTCCTGGAGAGGGTCCAGTGGATGTCCACAAGGATAATTAGGGGGCTGAAACATCTCTCTTGTGATGACAGACAGCAGGAGCTGGGCCTGTTCAGTCTGGAGAAGAGCAGAGTGAGAAGGGATCTCATTCATGTATATAAATACCTTAAAAGTAAGTGCTAAGAAGAGGATGTCAGACTTTTTTCAGTGGTGCCCAGCAACAGGATGAGAAACAGTGGACATGAACTAAACCACAAGTTTTTTCCTCGACATGAGGAAAAACTTCTTTACATTGAGGGAGGCAGAGCACTGAACAGGCTGCCCAGGCAGGGCATGGAATCTCCCTCTCTGGAGACACTCAAAACCCTCCTGGACATGTCCCTGTGTCACCCGCTCGAGGTGACCCTGCCTTGGCAGGGGGCTGGATCAAACATCTGCAGAAGTCCCTTCCAACCTTAACAATTCTGTGAAATAGCAACAAAAGCTCTTGCAAAGCTCTCCATTCTATAACCCTTTCCCTGTGCATCTTAGTTTGAAATWTCTTGTACCGTCTATGAAAATGAAAATCTGTTTTGGCTTGGAAAAAACATACATACTAGTGTTCAGCTTAAGATGAAAAAATAAAAGGAAGAGGAAAGAATCAGCAGCAAGACTACTCTCATGGACTGGGAAGAAAGAGTGGTGCCAARGAAAACTCCATTATCTCYTTCCTGACCTCACACACAYAYAYATATATATATATCTACACATCACTTAGCCTTAATGAACAATTGCAATTTGCCAGTGTTCTAAAGGAGCAGGATTTGGCCCTTAATCAAAATATGGTCAAATCTTGTATGCAAATTATGTTAGARATACCAAAAAAAGAGTGTAGCATGAAATCTGGCTACTCCACCCTCCAGAGCACAGTCTGGAAGGATCTGTGGTTGCTGCTATCCTGACAAGGCAGGAGTTGCAAAAGACATCAGACATGTTGCTCTGGTCATCAAYTTCATCAAGGAACAGCCAATTCCAGACTTTTCCAGTCTCTTTTTCCTTTCCTGGTGGAAATTTCTTGTGGATGTATTTCACAGAGATAAGACAAGTATACTCACCTGAACTCCCCTGAACTGTAGCATCACTGAAAAACTGTAATATGTCTGAGACATGCTTGGGGGCTTGGACAGAAAGACTGTTCACTGTTGAATATCACAGTCAAGGAAAGCAATTTTAAAATAATGAAAATCAGGGTAAATCATACATAATTAATTTGTACAAAAAAACCCCTAAGCTTTATCCTTTTAGCAAGAGAAGGATTGTCATAAAACATGATCAACTGAATTTCTTTTAGTCTTATGAAAAGTTCTTGGCTCTTTATTTTGGTTAGCAATGAAAATATAGACAGGTGAATAAAAATTCACCAGATAAATAAATATTCAGGAATTATTCCTGCTAACAAATACAAAATATAAATACATGAAGATCTACATTTCAATTTTAATGTTGCAGTTCTAGTAATTATATTAATAGCATTTTTTAAAGATTAAATTATTGTCTTTAAAACAATTCAGGATAGTGACTCAAACTCATAAGAGTGAAGAGGTTTTTTTAGACAAAACCAACAAACCAACCTGAGCTTATCTCTCTGTTATGTTAAAAGCACATAATCTGAAGCATTAGACATTCATTAAAGTGAAGTGTGGGCTTTTTGTTCAGTAGTGTCCTAGGATGCAGTGACCGATTTCACTTCAAAATGTTTTGATCAAACAGTTTATCATTGTACTATTTATGGCTGGAGATGACAGACTGTTTTCTGATAGACTGGTCCCACTTGAAATCTTTGCCCCTCATCAAGCCTGAAGAGATTTCACACAATTTTCCTGGAAATAAGGATCTGAGACCACGCTGTTCATGACCTGAACTCTTTTGTGAGGATGTCACACAATGCCAGCCTAACAATGCCAGTCTGTGGCATGTCCAACAAGAGCATCATCAGATYCAGCATTACACTGGCATGGATGAGCATTTCATGTCTGGGTTATCCTGACCAAGTAGCCAACAGCCACTTAACAGAGCCTGTGTACATTCAGACAGTGGATGCTCTATTGTACTGCCAGAGCAAGAGGATGATGTGTGCAGCTCTTAGGAGGCTGATGGTTATAAAGTATCTGCACTACTGTCCTCCCACTGACATGATCTCCCAAAGAACTGTGTCCTCACACAGAGCCCCAGCAGTCATGTGAGCAGCTAGATCACRTCACTGGATCCCAAAAAATACGGAACATGGGTTCACCATGCGGGCAACCACCACCATCAATCAGATCAGGACAAAGGCCTGATGCCTACACTAGGGGACACCCAGTCTGCTCCTCTTAAACACAAATTGGAGCAGGTGTCTGACACCCTTAGCTCAGCTCAGCTCCAGCAGGCTGCTCCTAACAGTAAGCAGTGTACATCAAGATTTGGCTCCAAAGAATCATTCCCCTTAGCTTTAGTTGTTCTGTCTGGGTGATAATTCTTGTCTGTTGTAGATTCACAGGATCATTAAGGTTGAAAAAGACCTTTAAGATCATCAAGGTATAGATCAATATGTGTTTTTAGTACCCAGTGCTTTCAAAATACATTTATAGTTAATAATTCAGGAAAAAAAATCTCAGTTTAGAAGTGTTTAGTCTGCTTTTTTTAGGGAAGGCTCACTCACTAAGGGAGAGGAGGGAGACTTTTAAAGAGCTCTGAGTTAACTGCTTCCTTTTCCTCCGAGTTTGAAGATGTTGGACATCTTCATGGACAGGTTGACATCATCAACATGGACAGGCTGAAACAATTTGACCTCCTGGAGGTTATGATTATGGTATGGTGGTCACAGARGTAGGTGTTTCTGAACATGGTAATACCAGGGCACAAATAAGTGTTGGACATGGCACACAGTGCATAACCCCCCTCACTACATTGAAGAGATATTGCTGGGCAATCAGTGTTAGAGCAGCCTTGTCAAAAGTGGGGAATATTGGGTTCATTCAGTGGACAATTTCCAGGACTTCTAAGTATCTCCTTTACACCACTCTTAAATCAAATTCCTTTCTTCAGCTCACTGCAAGGCAATCAGAGTTGGTGTCCAAAGAACACTGTTATTTCTTTATTCCACTCTGGCCAATCTAAACAACTGTGTAGCACCTACATCTTCCATGGACGTTTCTGGCATTTCTATTTAAATAGAAATTGTCAGAATAACAATTCATATTTTGCATCCAGGTTAATTCAATTTTTTTCCATATTATGAGGTATAATTTAACAGCAGAAGTGAAATAACAAGACTTTAGCTGTCCTACCTACTTACACATCAAACAGAAATACTGTCTCCTCTGAAGGACACTAAAAAGCACTTATTGGCTGTCCAGTCTGTCTAGTGTCAAATTACTTTGCTATTCTTACATCCTGGTCCTAGTTTTAGCATACATGAAAGCATGCAAATGTTTGGAAGACAAAATGCTAAAACATTGTACTTGTTATTTATAGAACTTCCTTTTTCAGGTTTTCAATTGTTTGACAAACTTGATTGGTGAAATATTCCCCTTTCCAAGGAGAGTAGTGTGGAGYAAACAGTGTCTCCTACAGCATTCTTTATATTTCACACAATGGAAAAGATAATTTTGTCCTGGTCCAGGCAGAGAGGTGGAAAGCACATAAGAAAAGCACAAAGTATTTTGGAAGGTACAAAAGGCACAATGTATTTCCCTTCTGTAGTAGTCTATTTTTATAAAAAATTAACTAATATGTGTATTGAAGTGTGATGGACTGGCTTCTCCTACACAATCATAAAAGGAAATATTAATTATTTAATAAAGYATAATTGTCTAAACAATAAATAATGCCATCAGATTCCAGTACCTGTGAATATGTATTTTAGTTTCATAGATAACAGCACTATCACAGCCTCTTGCTCAAAAAAACYCATCTGATGAAACAGGTACTTCAAGTCTGAATGGCAGAGGACTCAAGGTCTGTTAGAAACTTCTCTGAAGAAGGCCAAAGACTCTCCTGAGATGCATGACATTTATCTGAGGTAACAACAAGCAAGAGAAGCTGCAACATAACCATTAAAGTACTGCGGAAAGCACAGAGAATTTGCCAGCAACAGGCACGTCACATATCTTTGCCATTTTTATCTAGCACATTGATTTCCATTTCCAGTTTTCAGCTTGCACAAAAGCCCCTATACTGTGGTCAGTTTGGAAGATACATATAGCAAGTTCCCACAGAAAATCAGTTTGGTCTTTCAGAGAGGAAAACAAACAAGCACACAAAAAGCATATTAAAAAGCAAGTGATTTGRGATTGGGTGATCTCATAGAAAGTGACTGGATTTTTTCTGTTCCATTTTGCCATATCTTCTGGAAACTACAGGGAACAAAATTTGAAGACAGCACACAAGTAACTTTTCCAGTTGATCTATAGGAAGCCTGCATACCAACTGCATGAATTTCAAGGGACACAGGTTAAAATCTGATTTTYTGAAAAATCCAACCCTTCTCCTTGGAAAAGGGATTTTTCCTCTTATTTTCCTTCTTCACACAACTGCAGGATAGTGGGTAATTCTAATTAAAATCTGTGACTTTGCATTAGTGCACACAGTTCACACCAGGACTACAGTTATGAAAGAGACTTCTTTATTGTGAGGCTGGAGAGGCACTGGCACAGGCTGCCCAGAGAAGCTGTGGCTGCCCCACTCCTAAAGGTGTTCAAGGCCAGGCTGAGGGGCTCTGAGCAACCTGGTCTAGTGGGAGGTGTCCTTTCCTATGGCAGGGGRGTTRGAACAAGATGGTCTTCAAGCTCCCTTCCAACCCAAGCCAGTTTCTTTTACTATGATTATTCCCACTTGATGTTCTTTTGCTTCCATTGCAGAGCAGTCTGTGAGTGTTCAGACATCCTCAGCACCAGCTCTGCTGATCTGCTGCTATGGGACTCTTCTTTAGGTATATTAGTCAGGGACTAATATATTCATTTGAGGCACTGCTCTGTGAAAGGAGGTCAGAACTCTTCAGGCAGAGAACCCAGATCCCTTACTGCTGGTCACTTGCCCAAAACCAAAATTTTTCACTTAGTTTTTGTGTTGGCTCTAAGCAGAGTTTACCTTCAWCTCAAGTGGGAGAAAAGAGACTACCATGAAAGCATTTACATAGAAATTACTGAGTTAAAATTTTTAAATAAAATACCAAAAGTTTAATGTCTGAAGCAATGCCCAAAAATAGCAGAATAATGTGCTGAATTAAAATATATTCTCTATTTGACATCTAAAATTCATGCAGTTGGTCCTAATAATCTGTTCCCTAATTTGCCTGTTAATTCAAGAAAACCATACCATTCCCTTCCCTGCTATACTCTGCCAATTATTCCTACTTCATTGTAATCCTTCAGAGTGACACTCCATCATCTTCACATTAAAAAAAAACAAAAAACAAACAAAAAAAACCAAAAACAAAAAACCCAAACAAAAACAACAACAACAACAAAAAAACAACAACAAAAACAAAAAAAAAACCACCCCAAACATTCATTTGACTGAATACAGCAGAGAATATTACCTATAAGTGTCAGGGTCTAGATGGAAGTAAAAAACTTCCATCATAGTGGTAATCAGAAAAAAATCTGCATAGTGATAATCAGGAAAAAAAAAGTAATACTTAGAAAGAAAATAACATATTTCTTGTCATGCACCTGGACATGGAGCCCCCTGGTGCCACAGGATATCTCCAAGGCTGCATCTCCAAGCTTGGTGTCACTCCCACACTCACAGGCAGGCTCTGCTCGAGCTCTCAGCAGAGGCAGGGACATGAGCACCATGGCTTGTGCCCTAACTATTGGTGCCAGCCATCCCCATTGCAAGACAGACATAAGGAAATCTCTCCATCCCTCTGTTCTCACGCTGCCTTCCTGCTCCAAAACTCCCAGCTTTGTGCTGGCACAGCACAAAATGCATGCTTAACCATACACACTCTTTTGCCATCTCAGCAAAACAGGAGAAAACCCTTGGCAGATAAATAGAGAAAGCAATTGAGGATACAGGTGTCTTAATTGTCAGGGGGAAAGGTTAGAGAAACTCAAATCCTTTAACAGACTCTTGCCAGAAGACAAATCTTTAAAAGCCTGCAGTATCTAAACTATGGCATCTTTCAGCTTCCTCCTCAGGGATGTATCTATATTAGCATTTACTGCATTGCAGGGTTCACTTCAGGTTTAAATTTGTTTTGCATATATACTTGGGTTCTTGCAATATCACTCAAGCTCTGGTGCAGTCAAAGCACTTTCCCTCCTGGTGCTCCAAGGCTGAAGCCTTGGGCAGAGGGCAGCTCTGTCCCACCCCACCCGTGATGGTGGCACAGGGCCCTCCCGTGGCTGACACTCTGCAATCCATGGTGCACACCGAGGCTCAGCACCTGACAAAAACACTGCACCTGCAACCTAGAGGCCACTGCAAATTAAATCCCAATTCCTACCTTTTGTACCACATCAATAAGTAACATAATACATAGTCTGAGTTTCTGCAGGCAACTCACCTCAGAGTCCTGCTGTCATATTTGCTCATGCCAAACAGACTTTCTCATCTTCTTTCTCTGCTCAATACAATTCTAAAATGCCATTAATTAACATATATTTACCRAGGACTGAAACTTTCCTACAACTTCAAATTTTCACTGAAGAAAAAATAAGTCAGAAAATAATCACCAAGGACTGTACATACAGGTATTAAGGAATTCAATTAGGAAAATCCAGTGTTCAAAAGTCAATTAGCCAGGCTATAGATTGTGCAGCACTGCTGACTTTATTAACCTGACATTATTCCTGTTTCCTTTATTCCATTTCATATGGCATTGCCTTTCTGTCTGTTCATGAGCACAGCTAGGGAGTTTGGTTGTCACACATATGCACACACACACACACTCTCCCTCTCACTCAATTTGTCCAATCCCAGATATATTTATAAGTGAACTGATATTCCAGATCAGCTCAACGTAAATGTAGTGTGTATTTGTTCAACCAGGCTAATATGTCAGACTTAAATGCCTGCATTTATATCTGTCTGATGTGAATTATTCATGAGCACGTATTAGCAAGCTCTCTCTCTTTCTCTTCTGTTAAGCTTTGAGCTGGTCCCTTGGGAGCTCATTATCTACAGTGGGTTTCACAAGGGTTTGATGTGACTCTACCAGAATTGTTATTGTACCTTCCCAGAAAGACTGTGATACTCTTCCCAGACACCTACAGTTCAATTCAGAGTCGACTATTTAATTGTCTAATAGCAGTGAGTATTTTTCCCACTGAGCCAAAGTAGTGAAATTGAATTATCTGGAATATTACCGGTTTTTTTTCCAGAGACAGACAGAGGCACTGGACAGGTACTGCTGAAATAATTTTAGGGCTCTTTCTTTCCCTGGCAATCTGCTTCGACTAACTTTTCCCTTTCCAAAGGAGGTTTTGATTTTGCTTTTTTTTAAGCACTTCGGATAGCGACTCTGCCCGATGCCAGCGCCGATGCGGGAGATGAAAGGCAGCCCGCAGCTCAGGTGTCGTATCCGTCTCGGCAACACTGTCGGCAGCTGGGAGGCSGTGAGAGAGTTGGTCCATCGCCATCCCCGCCATCTCCCAGCCTCGCACCGCCAGGGTGACGGGACACGGGAGCCACGGCATCCCTCTCCCACCCGTCCCGCTCCATGGCCGCCGGCGCCTCAGTTCGGGCGCGGCTKGGCGTCGGCAGCCAGGGTTCCCCTCGCTGAGGAGGTGGCGGCAGGTTGGCTTTTCCCGTCTCGCCCGCCACGTGGCACCGTCCTGCCGCGGGATCTCGTGGCCTTTCCCTGGATGTCCGTGGATCCCGCGTGCCCCTGGGTCTGCCCGGGGCGCGCGGAGCCGCGGCGCCCCCTGCGGGCCGCGGCGGGAAGGGCGCGAGGCTGCGCGGGGCGCGGTGAGGCGGGACCGGCGTGAGGGGAGCACGGGGAGCGGCGCAGTGTTCCCCGCAGGAGCCCTGGGTTAAGAGGTTAGCAGTACACACGTGTCCCCGTGCCCTGCCTCGGCGGGCTGGAGCCCTCTCAGCTGCCGCTTGGGCACGGCCCGGCCGGCGCTCTGCACCCCCGCATGGTCCGCGCAGCACAGGCTGCTCCCCGGGGAGCCTCGGTGTTACCCGGCTCCCTTCGGGACTGCCCCGCTCCCTTCCCGGAGAGGGAAAAGCAACCCGCCCGCTCGCTTGCCTCCACACTGTAAACTTTAAGGCACAGATTCRGCACAATGACGCCTGAGCTCAGCGCTGGGTCCGAGGAGCGGCTGCTCCCGGGAGTAGAGCTGYGGAGAGTTTCGGGGATACAGCATGGCTGTCCCACCGGCCCTGCCCGTCCCTCTGTGGCCTCGGCTTGGCAGCCCGGGCAGCCCGAGCTTGAGGGCGCTTCCTCCATCCCCCCAAAAGCAGGAAGCGGGAGGGCGGGAGAGTGTCCGAGGCTGCTGCGGACGCCGRGCGAGCATCGCCTCAGGGCAGCGCCGGCCCGGCCGAGGGCGCGGCGAGGGACAGTKGTTCCTGCAGCGGCCTGGGGAGACTCCAGTAGTGCTCAGTGAGGGAGAACTCACGCCGAAGGCATCTCCATCCATAGCTTTCTGCTGGGATCGTCCATGGCTTTATCTTTACTTTGCCTTTTAAACAAAAGAGTGTCCCGTCTTCTCGAGCAGAGGTTTCGGAGAGGAAGGGGAGGGTAGAGGTATTTGTGACCCCGGAGGTCTCAGAGAATGGGGCCCAACGCCCCAGACCCCGCATCTGCCACCGCCGGTAATTTGTCTTGAGGGAGGGGCGACTGGTTCTCCCAGACGGGTTTGTCCTCCAGCCACCGTGAAGGAGCCGTAGGACACTCTGCCCCTGCATCGCAGCCCTCCCGCCTGCCGGAGCGGCCGGTGCTGAGGGCAGGAGCCCCACCTGGAGCCTCCGGCCGGGGAGGGAGGTGTGGGCATATCCCCAGCAGGTGCATTTTAATTGCCCAGCTGCAAGCCAGCCGGGGTTTCCAGCTCCTTCGTGCCCAGCCGGGCGCTTCCCTGCGGGGGGAGCCGGGAGCGGCCGTCGGGGGCCGGCCCGTGGGCAGGGCAGGCTCGCGGAGCCCGCACTCCTCCGCACTCCCCCGCACTCCCCCGCACCCAGGGGAAGGAGGCGGGGAAGGAGCCCCGGTGCCCCCTGGAGCGCACAGAGCCCCGGTGCCGGTGCCCGGGGCGGGGAGAGGCGGCTGAGCGGGCGGGCCCCCGGCTGCGTCAGAGGTGTGCAAACACCGCCTCGGTGCCCGCCGCTATTTAAGGGGCCGAGGCTGAGTCTCCCCCGACTTCCCTGCTTGGGCACACTCGGCACTCACTGCTCCCAACTCAAGTGGGACCTTGGAAAAGCGCAGCGGAAAGGTAGGGAGCGCCTCTTCTGACGGCACCACTGCTGAGGGCGGGGAGGCAGAGGGAATGGGGATGCCTGGCGCTCACCTGTGCGGCGGCTCGGAGGGCATCCCGCTCTGTGCCGGAGRAAACGCTTCCCGGCGGGGAAGAAGAATTCCGACCGCTCCCGACGAGCGCGAGCAGCGCGGGGTGCGGGGGAGCGGCGAGCGGGGCTTCCCACCCTGGGCAGCTGGGAAGGGAACCGGCCGGCAGTGGTGAGATGTGGGATTTGGAGACCATAGCAAGGACATTCATACTTAGATGTGTGTGTGATATATATATATATATATAAAAAAATATATATATATATCACGCACACACACGCACACACACATATATGTATATATTTACGTGTATGTGCGTAAAAAATACAAGGCTCGGGACAGCGGAAAGGTGCAATGCACCGTCGGTCTCTCAGTACCCAAACTTAGATGGGTACGTCACTAACAACCACTAACCACATCGGAGTGACATTTTGGCATTTCAACTTTCTTCACTCATCTCCCGAGAATATTTAAAGCCCTCATGTTTTATATACTGTGAATTATTTTGATCTAGTGTATGTGTTGGGTAAATAAACTTAATTTTATCCCCTTTTACAATTTAAYGGTTTGATTCAAGTGTACTGTTAGAGAACTGAAGCAGTTCAAAAAATCTCATGTAGCTGAGATAGTCCATGTGTATTTACAAGTGAAAATTACCTCTATAGCATGAAGTACTAGGTAGTTTGTTTCTTCTAAGAATTGAGAGTAATTTCTCTGTTTCCAGGAAAAAATACCATTTCAGCTTATGTGATAAAACAGTTTAGTAAACCAACATTGTTTTGCTTAGTACACATGTAAGGAAGCAGTAGAAATCTAAATTTGCTGTTTAATATGAAGAAGATTATTAAGCTGCACTTTATTTCTTACAGCTTTTAACTATACAGCTTTTATCACTCCAGCTATTATACCAAATGCTTTGGGGCAGGAGTATTAGATTTTTTATTTTTTTTTTCACTGGGGAAAGATTTTGGTTTTCTTTTTGTGCATGATGAGATTAAACCTCTTGAACACTGAAGTTCAAATCAATGAAAGTTGGTAGAATAAAGGCTCTTCATARAACTTGTCAAAACTGAGTGTCTGTAATAACAGCAGGATTTTAATGCAATGGCAAAATACTGAAATGTTTGAATCATGAGTTTTTTCCACTGAGATGGATTCAAGTCCCTTAAGTTTTTATGCAATACAGCTTCCAAAGACAGAAAAGCAAATAAGAATTGAGTAGATCAGGGAGATATACAGCACATACTAGGCTGGAAGAAACAAAATTACCTGTACCTCCTCTTTAGCCAGGATATTTAGCTATTCATGTTTTCCAGCTTAAGACAGATCCTGCAGTTACCTACATTAAAAAAAAAAAAAAAAAAAAAAAAAAAACAAAAAACAAAAACAAAACCCACGAGCCTGGTTTGCTCAGAATCCAGCTCAGAATCCCCAGTGGAAGATGGGGTTAGGGACTGCACAAAATGTACTAAATGGTGTCATGCAAGAGCCCCCTGTCCCTTTTCTCCCCAGCAATGTCCAGCGGGCTGTGCATCTGCGTGTTCCTCGCCGTGCTCTCGGTGAGCTCCCTGGGACAGCACCCTCTGGGCTCGCACGGTGGGAATGCTGTGCCTGCCGAGCTGGAGCAGAGCCTGACAGAACAGCAGCGGCACTCCCGCGCTCCGGCCGCCGGGCCCCTGAAGTCCCTGCAGCGGCTGGAGGTCAGCGGTGACCAGAGAGCCAGCATCGGCGCCCTGCTGGCCAAGTATCTCCAGCAAGCCAGAAAAGGTACTGCTTACAGCCTGCTTCTGGGCCACTGGCATCTCCTGCGGGGCTCCCTGGGAGCTGAGATAACCCTGTCATCGCCTAACRTGAATTCCCAGAGAAGATAGGATTTAGATTTTGCCTGCTTGTTCCTGAAGTAGACAGCATTCCATATGCTCTCTCCCAAACCCCTCCCAAAAAAAGGGTTTATTTCATCTTTATATGACTCTCTGACTGAGAGTCATATAAAGATAACTGGAGAAAATGTCACTGACCTCTTAGGTTATAGTCCAGTTTTTATTTTTAACTATTTTCATTGCCTTGTTATTTTGGTGCACTTYTCAGTATGTTGTATCTCAGATAAAACAATTATGTTTTCCTAGAAGTCTTTCAATTTAGTTAAAATCCTCCCTTCCTCCATCCCTCTTTTAAAGTTAGAAGAGCAGGAAGACTTTTCTGAGGATAAATGCAGACCAAATGGCCAGCCTCACCTCAATCAGAAATCCCTGTACCAAGGAAATATTTTGAGTATTGTATTTGTCATATGTTTGTTCCCAGAGGAAATTATGGTAGCATGAAAGCWTTCAAAACACAGAATTCATTTTTATTAGTGCAATAATTAAAATCAATGMTAAGTAAAAGCATATTTGCTTCCACACACATTGATTCCTGGTAGGTTTTTAGTCTCTTTTGAGCAGCCTGGGAACACAATCTGGCAGTTATCTAAAACCTCCATGGCACTGTGTAACAAGGACATGAAGAATCAGTAGAGCAGTGGGATTACARAGCATTCTTATAATGACATTTATTAGTCACTTGAGGAAACAATTGTATTACATAAGAGAAAGAGTAAAGCTATCCCTGTGGACACCTTACAGAWCATATTTTACATAGGCAGAAAAGCATGCCTTTGGTGCTACCAGTAAAAATGATAGCTCAAAATCATTCACCACTGAAATTTCCCCAAGAAAACATTTCTCCTTTTGAGCTGTTTCATCTCATTTTTACTTTTGAGCTGTACATCTCTGTACCGCTTGGTGTCTCAATAGAGTAACACCATGGGCAGCCTAATTGCTGTGGCCTTTTGGCTKCCAGCCTCAGCGAGAGCCACTAGAGAAATTTGGTTTACTCGTGAAAGCTTCACTCCAGCCTTTGCCCTGTTCTAAACAGAAAAGACATCTAAGAAGGAAAGAGGGTTTCAAGAGAAGCCAATAATTAGGATTAGGATTACCTGGACATGCAGACACTGAGAAATTAATTCACACCCAGCCTCAGATGGTGCTTAGGATAAAGTTCACTTTATATAACTAAGAGCTTTCTCCACATAATGCAGATCATTTAACCCTCCCTTCTTGACAGCTTCMCAGCTGACCTCTATGCTAGGCAAAGTCCTATGCCTATCTGTGGTGGTGGTCCGCAATTAAGAGATGCCACATCAGGTTTTGTGCATTACATATGCAGCCATACACACTCCTCTGTGTACTCAGAACACAGCCAAACTAGAAACAACAGAAAAATKAATCACTTCCAATAGTGCCTGAAAGATTTGATCTCATGTCAGCAATAGGCACAATATCCATTAAGGAACAACTTCTAGCTGTTCGTGCAATTTAGTGGAAAGATAATTCAGGTATGAAATTCCACAGTTCAGTGCTACACTTAAGGCTGTTATTGAATAAGAATGTTACTGCAGCAGTCTGCAAAGCAGAATCCTCATTACYTTTCCCCAGCATAGTCATTGTTGCCCACACACATGGAAACTGAGCTCCTCATTCTAGTTTATGAATCCATTATATTCTCTTAAATATGTGGCTGACACTTCCAAATAGATTAACCAGATAAAGTTAAAAAAAAACCTTTGGATTTAAGATATCTTTTTCTGTAAATATTAATATGARGGACAATTTCCTGCATATATGTTATGGGTGTATATAATTAATTCTAAAAAGAGTCTGGAAGCAGATTATGAGATTCTTGTGATGTCACTAGGCTAGTTAGACTCTAGTTTGTAGATGTAGTTGCTCGTTACAGGAGAGAAAATTCACAGGAAACACAGTATTTACTTCATTTATAACATACATACAGTGTTCCCATCAAAACATTATATTCTTATTTAATGTGAAGACTCTGGGCAGTACTTCAGAAATCTCTGCAGAACACTCACATCTACTGTATTAGTCACCTGTCTAAATCATAATAATCACTAGAAAATTCCAGAGAGAGTCAGGGCTTTTGTTAGTGTTAGCAGTCRCCAGTAGTGGCATTTGCCCTCATGATTAATAGAAGGGCTCGTTTTGGAAAGTATTTCTGGTTAAAACAGTGATAGAGCTAAGTTCTCTCAGGGGCTTAGGGGTTGATGGCAGCCCTGTAGCTGAACTGCTACAACTTTGAATATGTTWGTCATACACTGATTCTGCAATACCCACATGACATCTCTAGTGGGCTGAGGAGAGGTAATTAAGGTGCTGTTTGGAAATTTGTGACCCAGGCTTTCAGTTATGTTCATCTGCAGGCTTTCAGCTTGAATCTGGTACTGTGTAGAAGAGGTGTTGTAGCTCTCAAGCCAGTGACAGGCACATTTAATGTMCTCTTAGGAGCCCTTGACTGGCCAGACAGGAGTGGCACCAGGGGAGCCTTTACAGCCCTCAGGTCATGGCAGGCTCAGAAGTCTCTTAAGCACCAACATCAGAGTGATGGTTCTGCACTGCCTCAGCCCTGCCTGGTTATTGTGCTAAGGAGCCATTGTCATGGCCTTAATTACACTTTTTGAATTATGAATGTGAACTTTGTGGCATTTAATGGCATGAACTTCATGAGCATTTAATGATAGACATTCTATTCTAGGGAAAATTAATTTTTTTTGTTGTTTTGTTGTAGAGAGCTACAATATCTCTTAATGGTTTTTTTTGTGTGTGTGTGTGTGTGTGTGTACATTCAGCTCCCTGCAACCACTAACAAAGCAATGCAGTTGCTTTTTGTTTCCCTGGATCATGGTCATTATAAAGCACTACATGAGGAAGACTTTGAAATATAAAAGCACAGAGTCAACAGAGGTTTCTTCAAAACACAAGAAACTGAAAGCAAAGCAATTGTGTAGTTTTGGTTATATGGGATTTAATTTGGGCTCCTTTTCCTTTTTGATCAATTCAAGTATTCCTCAAGCCTTAGTCTGCATTGAACACTAATMTATTAAATCTGTCCCTTCCTGACTCGAAGCTTAACTCCATCTAATTATTGTTATATATCAGTTTTGTCTGTTTTCAGGGAGTACAGAGAGAAGTAATTTRCCTGTCCCTGTATTTTTTAGTTACATCATGTGATGCTGTGAAAACAGAGGATTGCAGCCCATTTTTTYAAAGCATAAATTCTCCTTGCAAATAGTTTGTGTCTCTTTGATGCCTTAAGCAAGGCATACAGAAAGAATAAGGTAAGATCAGAAATCRGCATCCAACCCTGCTGTGAAAAGAATTATGAAGGCTTTGGATAAGCAATGAAAAAATCCCTGACATAGTAAAAAGCCCTGCATAATTCCAGCAATAGGTATCTCTAACAGTGAATTCCAGACACAACTTTCTCCATTTCAGGACTATTCCCACTTTTCCACAAAACCTAGGATTCATAACTCTACCCTGCTTGTTGCYAAATTTGCTCTGTAAGAGCTCCTGTACTTATATTTGTGTCTTTTTAAGCAGCACAGGGCTGTGGTGTCTCAGGCTTGAGCTTGCTCTCAAGAGTTGTTTTGCATGTAGAGCAGCTCTCCCAGTATGAGAAAGCAAACGCGGGGCTTTAGAGGAATATTGAGAAATTATTCTGAGT
Organism: Cardinalis cardinalis; assembly: GCA_014549065.1. Lineage (NCBI taxonomy): Eukaryota > Metazoa > Chordata > Aves > Passeriformes > Cardinalidae > Cardinalis > Cardinalis cardinalis. The sequence continues at coordinate 69,759 of JACDOX010000063.1, forward strand.
CTCTTTCTCTAGTAAAATAGGAAGAAAAAAGGAAAAATCTATCTGTATTCCTTTTTGTCAGACAGGAGCAGAATGTTCCTGCAGCAAGAGGTAGAAAATTATCCAAGCCACTTCCAGGACATTACCTATAAGGTTCCTGTTGATGTTTTCCCCAATGACATGACAGAGGTGTTACATGACTGTATCAGGTCCATCTCAACTATTGCAGACACCTGCTACCGAGCACAAGCCAGATCAGAACACAAGTGAACCTGGAAAATGTGTCCTCTTACTCTCTGCTCTCCCAAACACTTTTTCCTYAGGTTCCACTGGAAGATTCTCAGTTATGGGAAACAGGGTACAGAGCATTGATCCTACTCACAGGATAAATGACAGAGACTACATGGGCTGGATGGATTTTGGACGCCGCAGTGCTGAAGAATACGAGTATTCTTCCTGAAGGACACCAAACTATAGCAATGAAGAAAAAAAATCACACTCCCATGTCTGTACAAAAAAAAAGATAAATCAATTTGTTGTCCTCTTCAAATCAGTGTTTTAAAGTATTTAAAATCATGTATTTGACATAAGTTTGTCTGTAAGACTATACAATGCAATATATACATATGCATATTTTCCAGAATTTTCCAGAAAACATTTTCTCTCTTTTGTGGTTTCTCATACATTGATACTATATTAAAATGATTTCACTTATCCCTCCTTGTCCTGTCACTGCATGTTGCTGGGTGTCTTACTGTAAAAGAGAGATAGCATAATGCCTTTATTTGGCACTGTAAATATATTCCATGGGTTGAATAGTCAGATTTTATATTTTTCAGAGAAATCTTGTGTCAATCCTAAAAGCTTTGAACTCTAGGGAACTTGTCTAAATATAAACACAGCAGCACAATACTGCCAGAAAAGACCAGCTATTTTCATGGTGACCCTGTTTGCAAAGGACTGAGTTATACACTGAGCCCACATGTTTCCAGTGAACAGCCAACAGTACTAAAACAGTGAAAAAGAGGGATGACACCAACATGCTTCATCGTCCTGGCTTATTTGTTTTATGTTGTGAATTCAATGTGAAAGTTCTGCTGATGGCTGCAAATCACAGAATAAACAGAGCATTCCCTGCTGTATGGTGAGCTCAGCATTCATTTGGGAGGGGGTGAAGACAGCTTCCTGAACAGAGCAGAAGGTGATCCTGAGAGGGAGAGGGATTGGAGCAGTCTAGTCACAGAATCCTCACAGGAAAGGGGTGGCCTCAAGTATCACAGAGGCTGAGCTGGCCATTGCCCAATGATGTGGAGAGAAGGAGGGAGGTTCTGCCCAGCTCTTACTGGCCTCAGAGCAGGGCAGGAGACCCCAAGTTCAGAGCTGGGCAGTGAGCTCAGATTGTGCAAAGCCAGCRCCCTGGAATTGCTGCAGTCATTCCCTTCTGCCCATGGGCAGGCTGCAAAAAAAGTGTTTTACCTGCACACTCCTCCTCCACCACAGGTAACCAACCTCCGTGCAGCTTCTGGGTCTCCTTCAGCAGCTGGATCTCACATCTGAGGAATGCCCTAAATTGTACAGGAGGTGACTTTTGCATTGCATAATTCACTGAGTTTCTCCCGAACATATGCACTAATACAAAAAGGAATATATTTGTCACACACGTGGGAAAGCAGGTGCTTGCCAAAGGAAAGAGGCAGCAGTTTCTACAGCACTTGGTAGGCAAACACAAAGTGCAGAAAACAATACATAGAAAATACTTGCACTAAACCAAAATTCTTCTAAAACCAACATTGGGAAACAAACCAAAATAGTTGTGCAAAGGGCTGAGCACAGAAACACTTTGAGGAGCTGCTCCCAGCTGGGAGAGCAAACAGCCCTGCAGACTCTGCAGTGAAAGGAAGAATTCAGCAAACAGTAACAGAGAGTTTTCTTCTCTAGTGACATCTTTTTTTTGTGYATCTCATACAGAAAACATGGAAATGCTTTTCTGTGTTGCTTCCTCACAAGCTCTCCCAGTCAACCAGTTTCCAAGCCACCTAGCCTGACTTTTTTAGGTTCCTTTCCAAGCATAATGCATCCTAAATCACCTGAATTCTCTCATTGGTTTTAGTTATTGCTCACAGCAAAATAGTGCAAAGTTCCCATTTTTTCCAAAACTTTCATTCAAGAGATTGAAACCAATTAATCTATTTTTTTTAAACTCAGGAAACTACAAATAAATCTAAAAATGCATTTATTTATACATTGACCACCAAAGGGATTTTTTCTTTAACTTGAGAGAAAAGTCAGTTTCTGCTTTGCTGTCTTTTAAATGAATGTCAGTAACATTGAAGCAATATTTTTAAATGTTCCCATTCCTGGCTTAAATTGATGAAGGATGYAATATTGTAATATATTGCAGGAGGGCTGGGAGTGGGTGATGTTACAAATCAAGCCTTACTACTGCAAAATGTTATCATTAGGAAAAAACACCAAACATTTTCTTTTTTCTCATTTGTTTCATTTCTTACAGGCAGATGGATGGAGAGACAAAGATGTTCCTTCCCATTCCTCTCTTCTGAAGGGCTCTGAAAATGTTTATGAAAGCGCACAGCCCTCAGTGCAGTCAGGTGATGGGTTTGGCAGCTTTTACATGTCRCTTCCCCAGGACAGGGCTGTCTTTGCCTGACACACAGAAATGGTTTCTGACCCTGACTGACACGAGTGAGGGTCAAGAATAAAGAATTACAGGGGCAATTGCAGTAGTTATGAAGAGGGAGTGTGACTCTGGGACACTGTGCTGTTCCTCGAGGCAAGGGGAGCTGGCTGTGAGTAGCTGGCTATGGGCAGCTCAGCAACATTGTCATAAAAATATCCATCACCTGCTCCTCAGGGAACAGAGGAAATTCCCCAGATGGGAAAGGGCTGTAAGGGCTGCTGAGACACCATTCAGCTGCCAGGTGACCTGGAGGTGCTAATTTGAGCTAAATAGGGGAGCCAGCAAACCTGGGAAAGTCACACAGCCCTGGTAGCTGCCACGCTGCATAGTGGCATTAGTGAAGCCACTCTCCAGGCTGCCCTGTTTTAATCCAAGGGAAACAGCAGCCTTAGGAATGGAAGCTCTGCAGCAGGACAGGAGCCCCTTGCATCCAGCAAAGGCTTTGGGCCAAGAAGTGCCCCACAGATTCCAGCRTACACAGCAGTGCATTGACACAATCTCCTGCTGCTGTCTGGGATGTGAGATTTCTGGCACTGCCAACTCTCTTAACATTTAATTTAGCTTTATCCACATTTATCTTTATGAAAGCGTGTGCATAGGTGCTAAATTTAAACTGGAAAAATAGCAAATCAATACCTTTTTGTGTTTAATTGCAGTTTATTTTCTCCATGAGCTTGGTTCAGTTAGTTCTGTTCCAGCTTTATTAATTTCAAAACAGGTGCTGGGCAAATCTCCATTAATGGAGCAGCTTGCTGCAAACTCCACATAAATTATTTGGGAAAAGCTTGTGGTTCTTCTTTTGCAGAGTTGTACATTCAACAGCTGTGAAAAGGGTGCAAACACAAGTGCTCCTTGTGGGAATTAAGGGAAACCCAGGCAAGAGAGAGGGATCACCCATGCCTGGGAAGGGGGCAGCTCTCCCTGAGGGAAATCTCAGCTGCACCAGTGCACCTGACTCTGAGCAGTCTCATCTCTCCTGGTATTTCATACAGGAACATGTGTGGATCCTGCTCTCCTTTTCCTGGCTTTGATGCATCCCCAGCTGCTCCATCCTTGCTGCGTGTGGGCTGGCGACATGCCTCAGCCAGATGTTCCCAGCTGCAGCCCAGCTGTGCACATTTCAGCAAGCCTGACAGCAGACCAGGCACTCCCCTCTCCAATGCCTGAGCAGAGGAATTTGCAAGTCAAACAAGATGCACATTTCAATGACCTAGCAGAGCAGCGAAAGGCTTCTCTGTGTGTTCAATTTTTGTATCCCCTAAGTTCATTAAAATTCCCTTAAAGAAAGAAAAAATTGTGTGCTGTGAGCTTGTTAAAGCTCTAATCATTTCTAAGTACCTGTGCCAATTGAACAGCAATTGGATTCAGCACAGCTTGAAACCTATTTCAGCAGGACAAAGATCTCTGTCATCTTTTAAACACAAACATTACTGGCTCCTCAAGTGTATGCAGTTCTCACATGAAAGCCCACTGCCTACATTATAGCCAGGGACATTGCTTAGCASCAGTAACTTTCAGGCCTTTTATTTTCCCTAGCATTCTGTGGTTCAATTGGCTTGTTGAGTGAATTAAAGCAGGTCTGAGCAGCACCCAGTGAGATGTGGTAGCACAGCTGAACGAGGCTAATTCTTCACTGTGAATACCAGCCACAGGCAGCAGCTGCCGTCTGTACCAAAGGAAGGCAGGACACATCTCACCGGCATTGCTGGACTTTTCAATTCAATGCACATTTCAATGTGTTCAGGGAGTTGGGAGGAACTCTTAAACCTCTGCACACAACAGCAGCATGCTGTGGGGCCATCCAATGCTTAGGATACATGTAAAAGGAAGAGAAGTCTCAAAAGGCATTTTTAGCCAGTCTTGGCTCTCCAAAGAACATCCTGTCTTTCGGGATCCATCTACAGCCCAGTCTTAGACACAATCCTCAGCACCTCATCTTCCTCTCCCCTCCAACCCAGCTTTCATAGGAGGATTACCAGAAGTGAAGATGTATCCAGAAAAATTTCTGAGATACTTGAATATTTCCAGAGTGGAGGACAGGTTCAACACTTGCTCTTCTGTGCATCTCAGAACCAGCTCTCACCTTCCCTGATTTGGCACTTGCTTAACTCCTCCTGTTCCCAGGCCAGCAGGGCTGGATGCAGAGTGCTTCTCCTCCCTGGATCCCTCCTGTTAGCCATTAACTTTCTGACCACGAGCTTTCCCTCAGGCTCAGAGCTGTGCAGAGAGGAAGGATGAGTGTCCATACTCCCTGACAGTCCCTGGCTGTGCCCCTGGCATCAGCCTCTCTCACAGCTGGCGTAGGGCACTGCGTCACACTAATGCAAGCCCTCCATGAGTTTATTTTAGCATTGCTGCTGTCCCATTTTCTCTCTGCAGCAAGTATGTGATATAAATGCTATTATTTCCCTCTCCACCTCATACACACATCCTTCTCCTCAGTGAGGCTGTCTAATCTTTCTATGAGTTACTGCCTGATTATTCCCTCCTCTAGGGAGCTTTTCCCATTATTTACCTTTCACCATGTGTGCAGGTGTTTTGAGTTTCTCACTACCTCATGTTTCATCACTGTAATGTTCCCTCCCTCAGTAACAAAGACATTGGCTAACAGCAGACCTCAGTCCTGTCTCTTTTGAAAAACACAGGATATGTCCTCCTTATTCTGTACTTTCACATTTTGTTACTACAGGTTTTGCACTGCATTAGGCAGGAGAGTGCAAACTCCTCTCTTCTTCAAAATACAGAAARCATACAACATCCAATTCTGCATTCTCACAATTCAAATTAAGAAATCAAAAGGTACATTTGCTTCTCTTCTTTCTTTTGACTCAAGTTTCACTGATTTCAGCAAACTTAAAATCTGAAAACTTTCCAACCAGTTCTGTGTCTAAGAATTTTAAAAAATCAAAGGATGGTCACTTATTTTGCTTTAACTAAGATAAGAGCAAGGGATCAAGGTGGAAGATTTATCACCTTAAAAGAACAGGAAAAAGTTGAATAACACACRACAATGCAACTTTTCTGTTATTTTATTGATATTAGTGAAGAAAAAATTAAATTCCATCATTCTGATGTGTTACAATTGCTTTCTCTGGTGGGTGGACAGCTCCTACAGCTTATTTAAAGGCTAAATAATACTTCCCAATTGCATGATTACCTTCTACACTTTAAGTTCTCTTATGGTATTGCTTTCTTCCTCTGGGTATATAAAATGGTCCATTAAGTCCATGACTTTTTTTCAGAATCAACTGTTACTCTATCTACTGGTTTAAGATACATTCAAATAAAAAGATACTTAAATTTACTTGCAATAAGTGCACACATACAACAGCAAACAGAGCTGATGGCATTTTACTAAAACATTGTAAGTTCATAGAATAAATAGAAGTCTTCAAACACATGCTGTAACTGACCGATGTGTTTTTTTTTCTTTCTCAAAAAATATCCTTAGTGTCCATAGCACTACTGCAATAACTACTTCATTCAGAAAGAAACAAACCACCCACCTATCTCTCATCACAAAGACTAAAAGACAGTTTCATTTATACAAGAAATTATCAGTGCTAATAATTTAGTAACAGTCTGGTACAAATGGCAATTCACGGCAATTACGTGTAGTGTGACAATGGTATCAAACGGGGAGCTTGATTTTAGATGCCACAAGAAGTGCAAGGAAAAGAAAGTGGATGCTAAACCCTCCCTGCTTTGCTCCTCTCCATCCCCTCTTCCAAAAAATATTTATGTCTGAGCTTTGCTCTAGAAACAAGCTCCCTCCAGTCTGTTCCAGTTCCAAGGTATTTCAACCCCTTTCCACAAGCACCCAGCAGAAGGTTGGGAGAAACAGAGAAAAAATTGCAATATAATTAGGATTGCCTGGCAACTAAAGGTTGCGTGAGGTCTTATGTTTCCTTTCTGAAAAGTAGGGGGTTATATGTTTGTATGGCAGGAATTTTCCTCATTTTAAAAACACTGTGAAAATAAAGCATTTCCCCTACTTTTACCTATACTAGGGTTCGACTTTAGATGAAGAAAGTTTCTCTGAAAAAATGAACCAGAAAATGGGTGGAGAATATTCTCACCCTGCTTACAAGGCCACGGTCTCTGACATGCATGAAACATGAAGATCAGCACGAGGGCTGCAAGCTGCTCTTTTCYGCCTGTACCATTCCGTTACTAAATGTTTTCTGTGGTTCTCTGCTGAGGTGCAAGGACTCACCTTTTCCTAACACTGGTTTTGCTACATGTTCTTTTATAACATTCTTATCTGTCGATCTGTTCCGCAACTGGGACTTCTAGGAAGTCACTGCCATGTTTACCTCGCGAGTTGTGAAAACTGTTTTCTTTGGGCGCACTGACAAAGCATGTTTCAGTGGCAGCAACACATAGTAAAGCATTTTCCCTTCCACAATCCAGTGCAGCATTGAAGAACAAAACAAAACAGAACAAAAGAACAACAAAGAAAGAAGTTGCACAAAGTGTAGGTGTGCCGAAGGAAACAGCCGTGGTAGGAATAAGTCAATATCCCAGGTACCCAGTAGGCCTGCTGACCTCAACACAGTATTAGTTCAAGTTTATAAATCCTGGGCAGGAGGCAAATACAGAACAGGAAAAAGAAAATAAGGTATCTATTCAGGCATAATAGCCAGGCACTCCAATAACTCAGCTCAACTCATCTACAGAGGCAAAATTAAAACTAACATTTGTTAAACTGAGTGCTTTTCTCAGTATTTAACGAAGCACAAATGCTCCCATGCTTCAAGTGATGTAATGAGAGGTCTCACGTAACACATTCAATAGCTTCCCATGCACCTTTGACTCAAGTTAGGCTAGCTACAGAATTCACGTTTTTCTAGTCAAGTTATTTTTTGTTGGTTTTGCTCTTTCACTTTTTTTCAGTGCATCTTAAAAAAAAACCTTTTCAAAAGGTTAGCAAGTTAACCTTAATACAGCAATCATAACATAGAGCCTTTTGCACTCGATTGAACAGTAAAATAATCCAATTAGTTACAATAGATCTGGTACATATTTACACATTTTATACAAAGTTTACACATTTCTCCCATTAGGCACAAAGTTGATTTGTCAAACTCAAGAGGCAATGAAGGGATGGTGGGGAAAGGAAAAGGAGATTGGAGAAAGAATCCAAGTATTTTCATTTAAAAAGACTAGCTGTAAAAATAAAGTCCTTCATCGTAAGCTAGTTTGCTTGGGGAGCTTGGTGCCCATGAGGATCCCCGAAGTGAGGGATGTTGGGCCTTTCATCTGCATGCTGGAACCCACCATGGTGGGGAAGCTCCGATTCCTTCGGATGCCAGTGTTCAGCTGGATGCCCCCGATCGCACTGGTCACAGCAGGGCAGCCCAAGGGGAGGCCGTCAGGTGCCAGGCCTCCCGGAACAAGGGCCCTCACTGGTCCCTGTGCCCCACAGAGAAGAGGTCCCTGGTCCTCAGTTAAAGGAGCAGCTGACGTTTGCCCCGAACTCACCACTTTGGCAATTCCAAACCTCCTGACTTTGTCCACGAGATTAAGGTTGGAAACAGACACGTCAGTTTGGCTCTCGCTGTTTCTGATGTTCTTCTTATTCCTCACCTCCTTCAAGATTGAACTAGCAGGCTTCGAAGCCAAGAAGTTGTCATAAGGTGGGCTGGTGCACTTGAACTCAAAAGATGGAGGGGAAGAAGAAGGTGTCTGCATGGGTGAGTTTGGTGGAGTGGAAGGAATGATTGCCATTTTCGGGGAGTACGTGTTCAGCAGGGTGCTCCTGCTGGCTCTGTCCCAGCTCTGTGGATTGTACACTGCTGCTGAGATGCCCCTTTCCTTCAGCAGCCACACCAGCCCCAGGGATGTGCTCATTGTTGTCGTGGATTCCCGGAGGTTGGTAAAGGATTCAGCCAAACTCAGACGCCGAGGAGTGCAGGGAGTGGCCACCGGGGTGCCTTTCAGACTGCTAATGCTGCCACAAGCTGGAGTAGGTGCTGCGTTAAGGCTGAAAGCAAAGGAGCACTGAAATTATTCTCTCCATAAATGAAAATTTACTACAGGCAAGATTTTTAACCCTGAGCAGGGCCTTTTATCCATATGGAGCGTGCACAGGACACTGACAGTTCCCAGCTGCCCACAAATGTGATTAAAGTATAAAACCATCAGATCTCACAAAACACATCTCCGCTTTGCACACTTCAGAGTCCAGTCTCACAGGATTAATGCCACTGCCAACACCCAGCACCACATTTCTCCTGATAAACTATTTACAGGTTTGTGATCAACACCTTCACTTTTTCTCCTTGATCTACTGGCTGTTACAATTCCCAGTTACTTCTAAGAAACCAGGAAAGAGACTGGACCAATGGTATAAGGCATCTACTTTTTAGTGCCCTTTCTGAACACACAGAACTGAACACTCATTCACTAAGGCATGGTGTACTTAGTTATTCCAGAAACAAGGCAAGTGGGATACCTGTGACACTCCAAATTCATGTCTGTTTGAGAGAATCTCAAGAACTCCATGCACCTTCAGAAATAAAAAAAAAATTCCAACTTTTTCTAACCACGGGCAACTTATGGTCTTTGCCAAAAGTACACACACACAAATTAAAAAAAAAAAAACATTTAAAAAGAATCTCACAGTAATATCTCCTAAGCACRGGTTCATCCCCTCTAATGGCATTTAAAGACTCTTGAGCAATGCAACACTTGATGCTAATAAAGGATTCACTGATGTGAGCTCAAAGTTCAAAGACTTCAAAGAAGGAAATCTACTTCCTCACCTTGCCAGGTTAGCAAGTAGAAGACACTCAGCTAAGAGTCAGACAGAAAGTAAAGCCAGTGCAAGACAGTGGGAAAACTAAGCAGCTGGGAGAGGAAGGAATACGGGAGAGAGTAGGATCTTCCCTTTTCAGCAGAGCCATGCTGTTGGATTGGCTCAGCYATAATGTGCGACTTTAACTTAAGTGGGGTTCTCTGCACCAAGAAAAGCATTTCAAAGAGCCACTTTGAGACAATCTAGTTGGAGACTCTGGCCAATGACTAAATTACATCTTTTTAGCCCATATGAACAAAAGGGGCTGAGATGGTGTCTTGACTGGAATTTTCAGTCTCATTTCACCTTACATTAATGAACGCTGTGTAGCCAACACTACTGTGCATATCAAGTTGGACACCTTGGAATGCTTTGAGCTGCAGCTTCTGATGAGCTGAGAACATCATCTAGATCCATGGTTTACAGTGAGCAGGTAATGTGAATTCACATAACACTGGAAACTCTAGTCCCTTGGTCTAAAAATCAGCATATCTTTAAGGCACTTCTTAATTAAGAAAATATTAGCCCGATGCTATGAAATGTCAAGTCATGTCTTCTTTCCAAGGCTAAACAGAATCTGACCAACATGGTCTCTCACAATGATTTAGAACTCTACCAACCTTTACCATAAGCAAGTGACACTGAGGAAGCTGAACTGCAGCTGCAATTCAGCAAGAGGAATTACATATATTCCTCCTGGTACACTGTAGTGTGTGGCAGACAGGGACAGGCGTCCGGAAGATTTCRGTATGGCACGGGAAGATAAGAGGTAGGGACCCCTCACCCTCTTCCCCAAAGATAAGAACACACATCCTCTTCCCCAGAAACAGGAACCCACATCCTCCTCTGCAGAGATAAGATTCACCCTTACCATGTAGCCAAGCACGTAGCCCCCCTAACATAGGAATGCTAGTACTTCTCCACCCATTACTAACCCCAAAAGATATGTATGACCTCATCCGATGTAGAGAAGCCCCTGGTCTATAAAACCCCTTGAGTTAACACAATAAACGCCTTTTACCGTCCACCACATTGGTGTCTGCATGTATCTGGCCCCGAGTGACCCCGGGGAAGTTTGGGGGTCGCCGTGCTGTCCGTTTGAAACCAGGTCGCCTTGCTTTCCCCAACGGGAAGGCAACAGTAATGAAACGCTTATTTGAGAAAACTGGCAGATGTAATCAGAAATGCAGCTTGCTAAGTGGCTCAGGACTCAGTCTCCTTGCACCCCCGTGTGTGCTGTGGCTGTCAGTGCAGGTGGCAGATGAGCTAAGGCACATCCTGACGTCCTGTCCTTTCTGCCTGGCTGAGGCAGCAGCAGGGAGAAGGATCTCTCCCAGCACTGCTAAGGAGGCCACGCACACCCACCGCAGCAGCACACACACTCTGAAGGCAAGGCTGAGTGGAAAGAAGTTAGTTCACCATTTTTCTTTTAAGCATTGATTAAAGCTGGACCCTCATAGTTCTGATTCCAGTGGAACTAAAAAGCAGTGACAGCCACTGTGGTACATCTCCCATACAGCTAAATACAGAATACAGAAGTCTTGAGAAGCATGAGGGAGAGAAAAAGAGAAGTTACTGCATGAACTGACTTTCTACAATGTATGACCATATACATTTCAGAAATCCAGAAATATGGTGTTATTTATCAGGCTTCCAAGATATCCTAGTCACAAGATGAAAATTATAGCACTCCAACAGTTTAGAGAGCTTCAGTCTTTCCAGATACAGATTTCAGTTGCACAGGCATGTAGATTAGTATTTCTTGTAATTTTTCAGCACAGTTATACACTACAGTGCAATTAAAAAAACAAGCCATCCCTGCAAGAAAGCAGTTGCAGATGCTGCTTTTTTTTCCCATTTGGTCATTTTGGCATTACTTTAACTGGGAAATATTTTCCCCATCAAACTGACCAACACTGCAGGGCGCCCTGGACACCATTGCAGAAACAGACTCAAAGTGGCCTCAGCAGCTCAGCCCAGTGATGGTCTCAGCGTTAGATTGAGAAGAGAAACAAATAAAGGAGCATTTCATTTAGCTGGATGAAATTTAGTCAGGTTAGAGCAACACCTGGGGTAGCACAGGTTAAAATGCAACCAGGTAGGTAAATGCCAAACCTCTTGGGGTTAGCTGGTGCCACACACACTAGCATTCCTTGTACATGACCCTGCCAACACAGATGCTGCTGGCAGCGCTGCTCACCCCCGACCACGCTGGGTCACAGTGTCTGCCCTATACCTCCTCTCATCACAACGAGACAACGCAGTTTCTCRTCCTCCTCACATGACCTGTGAAGAATCATTTATGGTTGGTAAAGAGGAGCTCCTTAAACATCTGCTGAAAACATAATTTTGTTTTGCTCTTTGTTCTCCTGAACGAATGATGAACTACCATTTAAGTAAGGCAGCTGAAAATGCACTGAATTTAGCTGTCTTTTCTGACTGATTTGTTCGATGTAGTACCCAAAGAGTGTATTATGATCACAACTGACAGCAATTCAACAATAACAAGAAAATTAAATTAGAACTGCAACCATATAAGAGGATCTCTTCAGTAACTGTGCCAAAGGGAAAGACAGAAAAGAGTAAAGAAAAACCAGCCAGGCCACTAATAACTAACTTAGTTCAGAAAGTGAAGCAAAAAAGTTACATTTAAACACCATATATTTTCTTTCCACCTGACAGGTTTTCATATTCAATACCCTTATTTTTCATGCCTTTCATAGGCAGTCAGTGCCTATCTCATGTCTAAACAAGTGCAGGCACAATGCCTCTGCACAGGGACCTACACAGTGGTACACTCCCACAGAGGAGCTGGAAGGGGCACAGAAAGCAATGAGACATTGTCCTTATAAACAGAAAAGAACATTCTGTAAATCCTGATTTGCAATGGGAGGAAAGCTTCCTCTTTAGGTATGAAATTCATACCACCCACCTGTGGTTCTCAGATCTTCACCTTCCATATGGCCACAGAACGCCTTCTGTGGGCATGCAGTGTCTATACTGCCAATTGCTATTACATCACCAGCTTGTTACTTTCAGTCTGGCAACTATGAATTCATTTCCAACAATTACACCAAGAAACAAAGTAGATATCTCCCTGTTTCCAATTAAGGCATATGTCCTCCTCCATTCCTCAAGTAGTTCCCGGATTTCTTAATCTCCACATCCCTTTTTTTTTTTTTCTGAGAGGAAATATTTAGACTTCCTCCCTGGAAAAACCTCTCTTTTTTTTTTTTTTTTTTTTTTGTAAGAAATTACATCCTGTGTATTCACATATGACAACTACAACTAGTCTACGATGAGGAGTAGCCCAGTTTGGATATCAGAAGCCAATATAGTTACGTCTGATCCTGCAATATCTTAACTAGAGACAACAAAATTTAAGAAACTTTGATTGGCTTTTTAAAACATCACACGTGCCTCCCAAATTCAGGCTGCCGTAACTCAAAACAGGAGGAATAATTGGTGGGTAATTCACCACTGCAGTCAATGCTTATGGTATTATTTTGCATTTGCTTAGAGGGTAGAGCTGAAGGCTTTGTCATCATGGGAATCCCTTACCTTGGCGTGACTCGTGTGAGTTCATCGGAGGGGTGCAGAATGCGGCAGGTGGTGAAGGTGAAGGTGGAGTTGGTTTGTGACATGCACTTCCCAGGATGAGGTACTAAATTAAAAAAAAGCAAATTCTTTGCATTTTACACAGAAAAGGGGAAAACCAAACTTCTGTGTGCTGATAAGACAGATGCAAAAAGTGATGAGGCACCTTGATGGGATCAATGCAATAAAAGTGAAATGGCCAAATATACAGTGTTAAACAGACACTTGCTCTCCAAAAGAAACAACTCTAGGACTCCAAGGCCAGTGCTAAAAAGATCTGCTGAAACTTGCCCATGATCACAAACACTGCAGATTAAGTCTTGTTCAAACCAAATTTAGGCCAGGCAGTGCTTGAAATGCTAGTCCTTATCTAAACTAGTAACTTGCATCAGTGGGAAATTACAAGCAAAATTTTCTAGTACCAGCTCAGGAGCACCAGGATTTTCTAAATGCTAATGCCTTTCAGCTTTTAGATTGATCCACAAAAAGGTATCCCCATTACTTCTCAGTAATGGATCCATCTGGCTAATGCTACAGGAATACAGATTCTTGGGGTGGGGAGCGGAAGGACACACACTAATTGCTGTTTCTCTGACTTTTCATATCCACAATATGGAAAGTGGTAGTTTTTTGGATCCACTACTGTACATCTGTGACATTTCTCTTGTGTGTGTGTGATTAGGTTCTTTAAAAATGTATGTCCTCAGCTGCATAGTATAGCAGTTTTTGAATATTTGTAGACAGTGTAGTAAGCAAATTTCCTAACAAATGTGGCTGTAAAACTGCCACTCTGGTGATAGATCAGTGATTTGGGAAAGAAGCAATACAGCTTAGTTTTAAAAATGAAGGACTTAGGCCAACTTCTTTCCTCTTACTAGAAATACATCTGTGGCTGTGTTAACCTGCTATATAATGCAGCTGTGGTCACTGCAAAATAACTACAGAATTTAAGAGCCATGCATCTGAAAAGCTGGTTGAAAAACACCCAGAGTTAAATATTACATCAAAGATATCATGATTGCATAGGTTCTCTTACTTAGTAACCAAACTTAGCAGTGGTCAAAAGACATGCACAATAAAAACCATGTGCAGCTCCCTCCCCACCAGTCCTACCCAACCCTCTGAGCCATTCCCTGATTAAGCCACGTTTTAATACCACAGTACACAACTATTGAACACATTGCAAAAGACAGACAGATCAACCAGCTGGACCAGACACCATTCTGAACTCCCAGAGCAGCTCAGCAGAAGCAAGGCAAGTCTTAATTGTGGCTGTGTTCCCTTTTCCACATATAAAGTATCACAGCTCCAAAACAGTGTGTGTGGTTAGGTAGCCCTTTAAGAACACAGATAAGCAGTGTGGGAAGGGTAGAGCATGGGCAGTGTGGACAGTGGAAGCAGAAGTGGCTGAGCATACAGGGTGAGGTAACTTCTAGTCAGCGCTGGAATGTAGGGCTGTACATTAGAGAAGCATATTTCTGAGGACTCACTGGAGTGTCATATTAACACACTCAAATGTTAGCACGGCATAACATAACAACAAGCTCTACTTCACCTCCAGAGATGGTAATTAGGATGCTTCAGGAATCCAGTTGCTTTAGAGATTAGAGTGAGCACTACAAAAGCTATTACAAGGGAGCACAGCCTAGCAATCATGATTCTCTCCATATTGTAGAGAGTTATAAGAAAATCTGGAGAAAGAACTCAAATAACTGGACATGAAAAGATTGGTTATTTAGAGAAACACAGGACTTTAACATAAATCAATTAGAAACAATTATCCCTGGATGATGAATAGAGAACAGAATAAAGCAATGCTGGTTTAAGATTGCAAGCTCAACCCAAAGCACATAGCTGTAATACAATCAGTGCATTTTCCCCATCTGTAATGTCCACTGGGCATCCCCTCAGATTGGAGACAGGCACATTGAAGAAACATAGCTGCATTAGCAAAAGCAAGACTCATTGCTATTAATGAGTCAAAGATAGGAGAAGGCTGCTAAAAGTAGAGAAGTCACTAGCTCTAATCAGAGAGACAAACTGAAGTGATGAAAAAAATCTATCAATTTCCAAAGATGTATTTCACCCTTCAAATACCACTAAGAAAGTCCTGTACCAGCTTCATCCTTCATCAGTCAACAATGGGTTGTATCATATTGCTGTAGCATTTTCCATCCTTTGGACACAGTAAAAAGAGTGAGAACCTGTTGCTGCAAATGAACAAAGTTTATCAAATAGAAACAAAATTATTAATTTCTAATTTACTAATTTTACATAGGAATGGTCATGTCCTGAGATAGTATAAGTTCATGAGGAAGTAATACATTTTTCTAATAAGAAAGACTATCTTCCCATTTACATATGTCAAAGTATTCTCTTGGATATAAACATGTGCTGCATGTAACTGTCTGAAACCAAATGTTTTACTTTTACCCTCTTTTCCAAGGTAGTCGTAGTTTAACAACAAGGCTTCATATCAGTATGAAAATGAATCTGTGCATAATTCAGTGCTTAACAAAATTTACAGAAACATAATGTAATTTCATCCATCAAGAACCCGGTGCAAACTACTCGTGCATTTTCCCCGTAAATTAAAATTAAATCTAAACCTAAAATTTCTGCTGTTTTAGCACCCAGGAATTAATGATTCTTCACCTTATTAAGTTTTCTCAAAAAATTCAAAGGCATTATGGAAAAATGCAAACCATCATAGCTGAAAGGGACTCTTCTGTAAGTACAAACACTATTGTAAAAACACCTTTTAAAATACCGAGAAAAAAAAAGGCAGGTTCTAGTCAAACTGAGTGCAGAGAGCTCCATCTTCTGGTAGAACAAACAGGACTTTCCTCACAAAACACAAAGCTGATTTTATGTCTCAGAGCTGTCTCAGATCCAGCTGCAGGACTCAAAGCCTGTGGGCCATTCTGCTAGGYGTAAACAGCAAAATATGTATGTTCAGGACATGACTTCTGCCCAGGGAACTCTCAAAAGGCCATTTTAACTGGATTTTCAACCAGCTTGTACAGAGGAAGGTACAAAGTTACAGTAGGTAAACAAGGGGCCTGCCCCACCCACAAGAAGATGTCAAGACAAACTAAGTTTGAGGAAGATTTGTAAGAGGTAGCTATACTAAGATGCCATTAACTTTTGTACCACTGGATGAAAATTCAAATTTGTTGTTATGCTGAAATAACAGTGATGAAGCAGAGAGCTCACGGTGACCAATAAATCTTTGCATTTTATACAAACACCTATACTGGCACATACAGATTCATTAGGAAATTAACTTCAAAAAAACTGGGAAATCTTTAGAGATGGTTTGATCCAGACTGGCACAAAGTTAATGCTTTAGTACAACAGTGAAGCAAGCCACTCTACTCCATCATTTTTTTGGGCATGTTTCAAGAGAAGGAGGGAACCTGGTTCCCTACTATTTGAGCAGAGAGTGCACTGGAATTAGGGCATCTCTTTAGCACAGGCTGTGGTAACAGAGATGGAATGACAATCAGACTGAGGCATCTTTAGAGCAACAGATGGTGTTTTAAAGCATTAGAAGTTTATTGCTGAATGGAAAAGTTCTGCGTGCTTTAAAAAGAGGATAACGAAGGACCATTAGGAGACTCTATTCCTACTGTGTGATCATCTAGAATACACGTTATGGACTTCACTTTTGCCAGTTTGTGCCACTAATTCCATTCTTGGGTGAGGTGAAATTACTGGAAACTAGGTCACAAAATCCCACTAGGACCCACGAGACAAGACAATGGCTTCATGCAGCGTCCAGATTTAGGAGAGTTCATCCCCTTCAGGTGGCTAAAGGTGAGAGCTCTGATATCCAGTGCTACCTGTACTGAAAATGCCTGGCTGACAGAATAGGGGGGATACAGATTAAGCTGGATCTGATGCCTAGGTGCACCACCACTACAAGAAGGAGATAAGTGATAAAAAGAACAGCTGAAAAATGTGAACATGGTGCTTTCCTGAAGGTGCAACCGTGAATACCCAAAACCTCCAGGAATTCATAGGTCTGCACCAGGAACTTTGTTTTTGTTATGTTTGTTAAACAACAAAATTATTTTCTGAATATCTTTTTTCCAAAATTTTTGTTTATTTTGCCTTTGGAAACAGAAAGAGTGGAAAAACTGAACAAAGGCAGGTATTCTTTGGACAGGGTGTTCTTCTGGCTGAGATCACTTTCTCGTATGTTTATGACCATTGAGCATAGATGTTAAAAGACTTCAAAGTGTTTAATGTAGCTTCAACATAAGTTTATGCAGGCTAGGATCCTGAAATTAAAATTCAAGCATTTTAAGAGCATAGAAAGCAACTGCTGACAGCTTTTCTTAAAAAAATAATTATTGTGAAAATACTCATGCCATTTGAAAGTAAAATATATTTAAATATGCATCAATACCTTAGTTCTAAGAAAAGTTACAGAATTTATTGCTTTTCTGTACAATGATAACTTTTTAGAAGCATGTGTAGTAATGCTGCTAAAAACAACTCAAACATAATACATTCATTATGTATTCTTGTGATTTTGGGCCTCTATTTGGAAAGCCTCCATATTATGGTTAAGGTCTAAGCATGAAGTACAAGAGTGCTGATCCCGTAGTGCTGTGCACATGTCTATTCAAAGCAATCAATCAGCAGAACTAACAAACCCAAGTACTGAAAGACCATTTTATGCAACCAATACTAGCAGGCAATTAAGCAGACACTGCATCAAGTGTAGCCCTTCCAGCTTCAAAATTAGAACATTCATAACATTATTAAGTGCTTTGAGTGGCTGGTGTTTCATTTGTTTCTTTAAGGGAAACATGACGGCCAGCGAATTAAAAAACCACAACAAACCCAACAAAAAGCCAGCCCAAACAACCCCTCCCTCCAAAACAGATTCTGTACAGTTTTATAACATAATAGTTTCTTTCACAGAACAAAAAAAACATACTGAGGTTACAAAAAATTTGTGCTGCAAAAGTTACTTGTCCCAGATGATTTTAAGAACAGTGTCCTGTAACTTCTCTACAATTCCACTGATGCTGCAAGTCTAGACAAGTGATACACAAAACTCAACCTATCCTGTGTATTAGGCTAGAACTGCAACTTTGGAATTTGCAATCCTCCATAAAGTTAACTCTATTCACACACAGTACGTGACTCCAACAGACTAACTGCAGACCATATGTCACATGTGTGCTAACTTTGCCTGAAATGTTCAGTGCCATAATTGGGATAGAATACGCATTTATGGTGAAGAAGCTGTTTTATAGATCAGTGGGTACTACAGGTTTCAACATACGGACAAGAAAACACAAGGAACATAACTTTTCCTTTTTTAGGAATTATTTCAGTCAGGATGATTTCTGACTCTAACTATACCAAGAATAGAACATCTAACACAATTGTTCTGAATATACTTCTTTTGGCTGCAAGATATTTTTGGCACCAGCAGTGTTTGCTCTCCTGAGCCGTGAAGTTAAAGTAAGCGCTTGGGCTCATTTTGAGCAGCACTCTGCACACACAGAATGGCAATATGAATTGTACTTGTAAGTACTGTAACAGAGAATGTATCCAGTGCAAAAAAGGCAAGATACAAACCTCAGAGCATACAACCAACTGAAGCAGAAACCTGCCTAACAGATTAAGATGATCTACACCTGCTGGCAAGGTCCTTGTAGGCACTGTATTACTAAAGACTTTTTGGTCTGAGGCGAGAAGACCTGTAGCTCTAGACTGGCACACTTTATGGCCTGCCAACAGCAAGTGTAAGAAGATACCTTCTGACTTTTACAGACCTCTTGAATGAGATTTTTCCACAATGGAGCTATCCTGAATTAAAAGCAAAGGCACTATTGCTAGACACTGTGTGCAAATTTTTCTTTCCTTCCCTTTTTATTTTACTTCCACATTCTCTAGCAAGAGTTTGTTCTGTATGTTGCCAACTGGAAGCGATTCCCAACTGGAATCAGGCAAGCAATGTTGTTGTAACCGTGTACTCATGATGGGCTCATGATGAGGTGCCACATGTCCATACACACCCCTACCYGCCTTGAATTTCCTACAGAGAAATCTAGAAAAAAGAATGTTGAGGAGAAGCAATGAGAAGCAATGGCTGCACAATATTTAAATACAAAATAAACTCATAAACTAAGCATGCACCTCCTTCTCCCAAAAGATATTCTTCAGTGGGCAGACTGTGGATGTTAAGTACTGCTCCATTAGTAAGGGCCTACTCTGAAAAAAATCCACAATCATCTCCATCTTGTACAATGCCTAACAAATTGCTTCAACAAAAAGCAGACACAGTGTCTTTACTCCATTTGAGCAACACAACCAATAATGATATGATAGCTCATGGATACTCCTAAATCCTACACAAGAGGACAATTTGAAGGAAGGCAAAAGGATGGGAAATGAAAGTTTTCAGTGCACTTGTTCATTCTACACAAAGTTATTAATTTTGACCCATTTATTTCTGTAATGTATTAAAATGACTCAGCAAACAATACAAGGTAAATAAGATTGCTAGAGCTGCTTCATTGATTTTATCTACTTTGTCAATTTATAAGGTGGGGAATTTGCTTAAAATCCCTGTCTAAATAGACTTTTCCCAGGAAAAGTCAGCAGTAACCAGTAAATAACCTGTTCAAAAACAGTGACCTTTATTCAAATCATAATGTAGACAGAAAATGGAATTAAATACTAGGCTTTCTTACCAGTTTGTAGACATAGAGCAGGTCTACTTTTATTGCCCTACTTGAAAGAAAGAGGTCTTTCAAATTATTATCCAGAAATGTTAGATTGATTTGTTCTTTAAAAAAAAACCCAACYCAACAAAAAAACCCAAGGAACTAAACTATATCCTTATCTATGTTTAGCCCATGACAATGAGTCTTTTACTTTTTTGACATGTTCCTGTATTGAACGTTCTTACAGTTAAAAAATTCTTAAAAACGTAACCCAAGCAACATTTTTTCCCACATTTACTCTGCTCTGAGTTCATGAAGAACTGCTTGCTCCCTTCCTCTCTACAGCAACACATTTTAAAATTAATCATATATATTGTTGAATCTTTTTATTTTTATTCCCTAAATCCTAAAAATGCCAGTTATTTCAGTCTTTGATTATTTCAGTCCATGTTTCTTATATCTCCAGCTTTTCTTGCTGTTGTTACTCAGACTCTTCAAAATTATAAAAACCTGGACAGCATCCAAAATGGTACACAACTGCCTAAAGAGGCATTATTTATTTTCATATTAATATAAAAAAATAATATAAACTTTCTTTCTGGGATCTCATAGAACAAGGACAGCTTTTGCCAATGGAAAGGGAAGTTGAAAGGTTTGGATGCTGAAGCACTGGAACAGGCTGCCCAGGGAAGTTGTTGGATCATTACCCCAGGAGGTATTTATAAAGATCTGTAGATATGGCACTTGGGGACATGGTTTAGTGGTGGACTTGGCAGTGCTGGGTAAATGCCTGGACTAAATGATCTTAGAGGTCTTTTCCAGCATTAATGATTCCATGATTCAAAGTTTAACCTTAATACAACTGACTGTAGAAAGCAGCTTATATTCAATAGCTGAAAGCACTGAACTGCCACTGCAGTGTGAGCTGAAGATACTCTGCATGTCATGATAATAACAGAAATAWTATTGTTTAGCCCTGAGACAATCTAATATTCCAAAGAACAGCCAAATATCAAATTATGATTTATCCCAGAGAAAGTGGAGGGAAGGAAGTGTCTTTCCTTTAAA
Source organism: Cardinalis cardinalis (assembly GCA_014549065.1). Taxonomy (NCBI): domain Eukaryota; kingdom Metazoa; phylum Chordata; class Aves; order Passeriformes; family Cardinalidae; genus Cardinalis; species Cardinalis cardinalis. The sequence goes on from JACDOX010000063.1 coordinate 90,592, forward strand.
GTAGTTATACAAACACAAGAAGTCTGGAAAAAAAAGGGGTTCTGGCAATTTTCTGATCCTTGACTAAATATAATTCTTTACCAGAGATAAATCTTAATGAAGACTATATAGCTTATTAAAACAAAAACCCCCAAATCCCAAGAGAGAAACCACACAAACTCAAAACACATCTATAGTCTTGAGAATCTGTAATCTTGTGCAATAACAGACTGCTAGTGTCAGTTCAGAGTATCTAATAACTCATGCAGTACTGTGTCACTTAAAAATGTTTATGTCTTAATATGGTATAAATAGGAAGGACAGGGTTTAATAGTGTGGTGGAGAAAGAGTAAGGGAAATGTTATTAGTGACTGCATAAAAACATTCCCTTAATTCTTTATCTCAGAAGGACTTTAAAAACAGGTAACTGTATCTGAGGTAACTGAATTAAACTTTCAGAATTTCTTTGGTGGTTTTCAAGGCACTCCATTTGTTTCAGCAAAGGCAAGATGGAGGCACCTTTAGTGCACCAATCATTTAGTCTTTGTGTTTTTCCCAAAGTACAAACATCTAAAATATGGCATCACCTCTTATGAACTGTCAGAAGAGTATCTGCACTACAGCAATACAAAGTATATGTCATCTGTACATTACACACACTTAAGAGTGCGCACTAAATACACACACAAGTTGAATACATGCCACACAACGGTTTGTGAATGAACCACTTCCTTTTAGCAGCCTTCTCTTATCAAAATAGAGTAAAATATTGACCACAGATGCTGTTACTGAAAAACAAATTAAAAGATTATCAAAGAAACAATTTTTGAGCTAATGTTAGAATGGTTATGTTCTAACCACTGCACGCACTATCGTGCAGATGCTACACACAAAGCAATATTATGGATGCTGTTCTGAAGAGACGTGAGAATGGACCAGTAATCAAAATCCTGTAAAGATGTCAGTTTTACTGGACTTAATGAGTTTCCCTCACCAGACCCCTCATCATCGTCAGTCGCGGGCTCCTGCATCTCCTCTGTGAAAGCCTGAGATTGGCGGGGGTTATTCTTGTTCTCTGAAACAGTCACTTGTGCTTGTGACCTCTCACCTGAGGTCTCTGTGTGCTGAACTGGCGTCGAGGTAGTTAGGCCCTTGTAAGAAATGTCACCTGTCTCATCTTCCTCATAGTCATTAAGGCAGTACACTTCATCCAGGTCCAGGTCTAGGGTCCTGAAGCCCTTAGTGACAACCCCGGGCCTTGGGTCCAGGATCCCACCCAAGTGAGGCTGAGCCAGCTGCTGCCAGTGGTGCAAAGTGGCAGAACCTTGAAAAGGAACAGAAAGACAACCAAAATCAATTAGTAAGCAATCCAGGACCTAAAACACAAAGTCCCACTTAATATATCCAGAAGACCAAAGGTTTGGGAGCTYCAAACCTTTAATGTTTCTGGGTTTAATGTGTCTAGGGAGACATGCTACAGCACAAAATTGCTTCACCTACGCTTCAGCATTTCCACACCAGTGTGTAATAAACTGATCACATCAGCACTTATGCAAAGCCTGGTGGTGAGAAGCAGCACAATTGTGCACATGCACTTCCCCTCCCTGTAAATATCCTCATCCACTTCAATTCACAGGATTAAGCAGGAGTAGAAAGAATTTACATTGTAGCAGTTGATCCGAGCACCATCACAGAAAGCTCTAAGAGGAACATTTACCACATATTCCCACATTAAGCTCAAACTAAGATAAGTGCTGAAAACATGCCAGAATTTTCTGCCAGTGGCTAACAGGACAGTAGTCACACAGACTGCACAGCAATTTTAGCTTTTACCATATGTTAGAAAACCCCACCAACTTCAGGCACGTGTAAGCAGATACACAGCTCTGAACTACACGTCAAGGCTAAATACCTGTGTGGGCCCTATGCTACAGGAATTCAACTACTACATAACTAAATGCTACTGTACCTGTAGCTTCATCCTTGGCAGAGAAATGTTTTGAAAAGGGAAGTGCATTTCAGTGCATTTTACAGAGAAGAGCATTCAATATTCGAGGTTTAATAGGAGACAGTCAGTAACAGCAATGGATCAGGAAAAATTCATATATACACTGAGATGGACCCAGTGAAATCAAGGGAGAATTTGTTTGATTTCTCAAGTAGCAATTAAACACTGGGGCCTGCATTTTCCTGTATGCCCACCATCACTGTGTTGAAAAATGTGACTTAAAATCACACATCCTATGATACAAACAAAACATCCTTTTTTTCACCTCTGCCTGCAAATCAGAGCATTTTTTGCAGTCTTTTTCCTCTTCCCTCTCTGCAAAGCAGAATACCCACTCGTGCAACAAGCTAGCACACAAATGTCTCACCCATATTCAAAGTCCAAGAATATACAATTAGTTACATGGCATATGTAAAAGCTTAAACAACTGTAATAACTAGAGAAGGGGTGGCTCTCAAAAACATTTTCAATCTGAGAAAAATCGTATAGAATGAGAAAAATTGCCATTTCAAATACGGTACTTGAGGAAGCTTACTGTAAATAGGAAGTGAACAGGGAAAAAACTTTCTCTAGAATGACTGGGAACAATGGGTGGCATTTTAATTAAGCCTATCTCACTTTTTAAGATCTGTAATTTTTTAGCTCAGAATAAATGGATCTGCTAGATTGCTTCGGCTAATGACCCTACCTTTTTTTTTGCTTTTATTTTAATAAATCACGAGAGATTAGAGAAAATTTGCACCCTCAAGGCTCAAGAAGTAGAAACTATTTACAACCCCAAAATGAGAGAAGAGACATCCTTATAACTTGTATTTATTTCTCAATTGTCACAAAGGCCAAGTTTTTTCCTTTTATATAAAAGAAATACCCCAGAATGTGAAGAAGTGATAGATACTGTCAAGCCTTAACCTAGGAGCAGAGATTTTCTGTCAGTCTACTCCAAGAATTAAAGAACAAAGGAAATAAAAATTTCTTTCTGCACTGCATGCAAGTATAAAAAAGTTAATTAACTTCTACGTGCTAGCTTCTGGACATGTAATCTTTTTCACCTTAAAGCACACCAAAACCTATACTTAAAATAAACTCAGCAAAATACAAGCACTTCATTTTCAATATATAGCTCATATTTTTCTATAGGAAACATATTTACCAAAATATCTGCATTTTGAGCTTTAACATTTTTATTGAAACTACAGAAATCAAAATGGCCTTAGGTCCATCATAAACAAGATATACCTGAGCCTAGTCTTGATCACATAAAATGTGTGCAAGGGAGCTTTAGTTTCCTATAGAGAAAATGAACACAAAAGTACAAGGGAATCCAACAATTGTAAATCCCCAATAAAAAGAAAAAAAGAGAAAACTGCAGAAGTCAAAAGAAGAGGGAAATAGAACACTTCTTTGGCCTACATTTAGTCCCAAGTTCCTAGCAGATGGTTTTGTAAATTATCAGAAACAGTTGGCATGAGGGAATTACTGTGTAACAGTGGGACATGCCACTGAAGGAAGAAGGAATATAAGAAAAAAAAAAGTATATGAACAAAGTAAACTTTTTTTCCTATATTCCTGGTATCTCTGCATGATTGCACACAGACTTTGAGGATCAGAGAAAGCTTAGAAATTCACAGTGTGTTGCTCCCACAATTGCAGTGAAGTGGGTGAAGACACAGTCAGTCCCAGTTTTCAGTTTTCCTTCAGATAGCGCTATTTTGTGCTTATGACACAATGAGCATAGGTGCATAGTTTAAAACAAACAAACAAACAAAACAAATCCCACTGGACTGTAATTAAAACAAGTCACATCAAGCAATCCTCCCGTTTGACTAAAAGATAGCATGTGTTGATTTTTAAGGATGCAAAAGATTAGTTTCTTAGTGCTTCTGCCATTTTTTTTCTGGGGTATTTAAAAGATTGCTTTAAAGGAGCAGAAGTAATTAACCTATAGTAAATTTATTATAGAAGTAAGTTTTTTTCTGTTTTATGACATGAGTACCCAAAACAGTAATAAAATCGAAGACACAACTACTTATGGCAGTCTGCAGGTACAGCAGACTGTTCTTCCCCAGTAGTCTGAAGGCATCCATGAAGTTGAAAAAAAAATAAGGCTCATGAAAAATATTCAGAAAATAAATTAAGCTGAAATGAAAAACAAAATCATGTCGATTTTTAGTTAATAAAAGTTAACAAACACAAAACTTATGAAACAGGCAGACACAAACATGCTACAAATAAGATTTAAAACCAAACATGGGAAGTACTTTAAAAGATGCAATAATTTCAAGAGAGAAATGACTCAGTGAAAACATTGAACAAAACCAAGGGAAAAAAAAAAAAACAGACAGATAGAAAGATGATAAAGACTTAAAGAGTTTATTGGAAGACAAAAGCAGATATAATGGGATGGTGACAGAAATCTATTACAGTGGTAGCAACTGGAAACTGAAACAAAGTGGGATCATCCTTTCCCTCATCTGGTACAAAAACTTTTATGACCATTTAAAAGCAGCCATGAAAACAAACTAAATCTGCTCAACAGTATGGGCTTCTGCGCTATGGCTATAGTTTCATTTGAATAGGTTGATACAGTACATCACTTTCTTCAGGACATAAGAATGCTTATRTTTGCTTCTGAGTATGTGTCATGCTATATGCTCCTTATAAATGAAATATATTTGTTCTAAACAGATGAAAAAAGGAACTTCTGCAAATAAAACACACACAATGCAATGTAATACAAGAGTTGTTAAAGGAAAAAAGAGAGAGCGAGAGAAGCCAAAGCTAAATGATGTTACCTAGTGTATCTGTGAAGTAYTACAGGGAAACTTAATTTGGTTTAAAACCTGAAGGAATTGACTCAACTAACTTCCATCTACAACCTGAAAGAACTGAAGAAAGCCAGGCAGACTATACTACATTTGCTTTAACAGCTTTTTTAAAAGAGTCTATTGAAATGAACTTTGAAATACAGCTCTAGCCCTGACTGCCATCTATCTCTATCTTGCCTTTTTCTGAGACAATGTATGAAGGAAATTTGACTTTAAAAATCCCCACCTATTTCACACATGAAACACAAAGCCATAGTGAATCATGTGACCACTCAAACAATCCATTAAGTCCAGAGATAATTTTGAATCACTATAACAGTCTTATTAGACCAACTGGACTAACTGAAGTAGGTAACAGCCTTTCCAGATACTAATTTACAGAACTCTTGCTGTTTAGATTTCATAGACTYATCCACCTTCCTTTTCCAATTATGAAATGGTAACATTTAGGTCGGATGGAAAGCYGCACTGATGATGTGCACGTGTGGCCAGTAACATTGATTTTGCTCCTTTGGCTGGGATTGTTTCCTAACATTTTTAAGGCTTGTGGAAGAATACATTAGTTAGAAGATCTCAAACCAACAGCGTGGAGTACTGTCYCTAAAGTAAAAAGAGTATGTATTGCAAAGATTTCCTGCTTTCTGGTGATGGATTAGGGACCACAAAGAGTCACTAATAACAACAGATAAAGGCCGAGGCCCYTTGTTATCACCTTCTAGTGGTTTCACAATCTGAAGCTTTTCTGGCAGGTAGGAGCGACTGCTGATAGACATTCCTGAATATCCAGTGAATTCTGAAAATCTGGAGTGAGTTCCCAGTGACATGATGCTCTCTGTGGGGGTAACGGAACCACTGTGGAGTTCTCCCTTTTCTGCCAGTTCCCGCAACTTCCTTTCCTGCTCCTCTTCAAAGAACTTGCGCTCCGAGAGGTAATTCTCCCGCCTGAGGGAGAGCCTACGCAGGGCAGTCTCTAGGTCACTGGAGCCTGGAGTCCCTGGAGTTCCAGGCTTCTTCATCCTGTCTTCATTTCTAAAACATAAAGGGGGACACAGAAAAATAAAAATAAAAAAAAAAGGTGGGAGGGAAAAAACACATTCTTAGAAATGTTTAAGACTTCCATATGACAGTTTTGAGACACTCACCAATACCTTAATATTACTGTGTCTGGGAACAACTTGCTCCTCATCTGAAGAGCTCAAAGGCAAACACCAGTATTTTGTTTCTCTTCCATAATAAAAATTTTGAGTCCTAGTTCCTGCCTGGAAACCTGCACTTTACTTAAGAGCTTCCTCCTACAAAGAGGTGAGAGTTGTCTACTTGTTGTGTGTCTCTCACAGTTATGTAAACTCAGGTAAGCAGGCCCCATGTTAAAGGGGCAATGCTGTAAGAACACCACAGTGAGTCACAAGAGTATATTATACTGACAAACATATATTTTTTTGAAAAATTAAGCCATTTTAATGAAAAGTATATACAGCATATAGTGTGGAGCTGTACTGGGGGAAAAGACAAGTAGCTAAAAAAGCAAAGTTCCGATTGGTTTTGTTTGTTAGTTTTCATATTAGGTAACCTACAGATGCACACTTTATTCAGTTTTAGGATCAAAACAATCAACTGTAGCTGCTTCTGGAATCAGAACTCCCCGGCATTTATGTAACACATGGTGAAAATTTAATTATTTTTAAGTGTTGACACATAAAAACAAAGGGTGGTTTTACATCATCTGGTGATGTTGCATCTCAGAACGGGTCTGAGTGGCAGACACTGATCAATACACAGTACTTTCTAAAAGCTTTATTTTTTAAATAAACTTGAGTCCCCAAAAACTATAAGCACAAAATAGATTTTGAGGACGTATGCCACTGTGATAACTGCACTACATTAAGACAAAAGGAGGAAAACAAGAACACTGCCTTTATGTCAGAAAGAAAGGAAAAGCAAATTCCAGTGCTCTGGTACTGACCCATTGTCTGAGGACTCTGTCTCTAAGATGATGCTATTGGTCTTGTTGTCTATCATAATGTTAGAGATGTCTCCCCCATAGAAACTGGAACGTGGAGTGCTGACACAGCTAGAAATGACTGAGTTCATAGCAGAAGACTGGTTGGAGCCTGGGATATTCATTGGTGACGGAGTCATGGATCTCTGCTTGACAACTTGATTGACATTTCTCACCGTCTCAAAGACCCGCTTCTGATGGCTGCAAAACACACACACAGTTAATAATCACTCAATAACTTATTACTGTGAGAAGGAACAGAGAAACAGGTAACAGCTTATTAACAGCCCTTCCTATTCGCAGGTCTATCAAGCACTTTGGTTTTATATATAGTTCTGTGAAGTAGTATGCATAGGGTCTCATACTAGCTACAGTCTGGCCATTACATTCAATCCATCAACATAATTCTTCCATCACCTTAGAATATTTTTTACAGAACATTTGACAATCATGTGCATGGACTCTTTCAAATAATTATAAAAAATAAGTGAAAGAGCATTTCAGTACATCAGCCATAAAAGTGCCATAAAGTCATTATGTAAAAATGACATTTTAAAAACCAGAATTGATCTCCATTCAACTCTTAACTATAAACCGACTAATCCATTTTAAAAGAGAGTTTGAATTTTCTCTGCCAAGTATCTCCATGTATCTTTTCTCTCTTGAACCAATTTCCAATCCCCTTAAATAGTACTTTTAATGAAAGGAAAAGTATCCCAGAAATATAATGGACCAGGACTTGAGAGAGAGAGGCTGTCAAGGCTGGAAACTTAATATTTGACCTACTTCTACAGTTCATTCTTTATCACCATTGTCTTTACATTATAACAAACATTTTTCAGCTGGTTCAAGACTGACATCAGATGATACTTCAGCAGAAATTTCTTGACAAAATAAAATTACCCTACATTATGCTGCAGCAGTGCCACCACTGCTTTATTTTACAGTTCAACAATGGCTGAACACAAGGATAGCACATTTCTTCTAYCTGAAAGGTAACACTGCCAGGTTGTAACAGTGACTGCTTAGTGCAGTAAGGCTATTTAATGTCATTTAAATTTCTTTCCTTCTGTCCATGGGTGCTCAACAGTTGCACCCTTTGTGTGGAAGCTCCAGGTCTATAGCAGTTTATCTTTATGAGGCTGAATCTAGGAGTATTTATCAATAAATAGTCCCATGGAGCTTGCAGTTACTACCACTGCACAAATAAATAAAACCAAGACAAGACATGCAACCAAAAAACAAGTAACCTCCTCTGGTACAGGCAAAGTAAATAAGATATTCTAAAGAAGTTAAACTAGCTTTAAGTTAGATTATACTGAAAGGATGAAAGGATCCTATGGGGTTTTTGCATGCTCACAACTTTTGATCTTACATTTTTCTAACCAACATTTCACTCTGTCAAAGCCTCATTTGCAGTTCTTGGCTCAGGCTCAGAAAAGGTCAGTGTATGCGTCAGGAATTTTGTAAATGCAATTAGAAGGTTTCTGGAAGTGCCTACTGTACCTTGCCTGACTGTCCTGTTTTGTAAACTCTGTTTCTGTAACAGACCCTGTGAACTGGATTAGCTTATTTCAAATTAAGCAATCCATGCTTTGTACAAATCTGTGAGATAAACCTATTGGAGTACACRTGCAACTGGCATCAGGGAGGCCATTTCTGCCAAGCTGTATCTATCTATAGCTTTGGGGCTGTCGCAAGCACTTAACTTGTTTCAAACTACTATCTTGTTTAATTCAACAGAACTTCAGCACAGACATAATGGGCATCACACTATGTACCCAACCATTCCAAATCCCTTGCTGCCCTGATGTTCTTCCTGTAAAAACTGGATTAGATCAACCTGGTAACTTACGTTATAAAACTCACCAAGAACTTGAACTCCTCCTCTAACTGGTACCTGAAGAAATCTAGCATGGTAACACAAGAAAACAAACCTTTTCTCATTCTCAGCACTCACCAATGAGGAAAGAAATTTACAAGACAAAGCAAAGCCAGTATATAGGTGTTTTCTTTTAGCAGCTTTAGGAGAAAATAAAAATGCCCCAAAAACTAAGCAATTTGTTTTCCTTTCTCTCTATCATTCACATTCAGCTAGAAATAGCTCTTTCTAAATATCTAGCTCAACTATTTCCTTCTTTTTCTCTTCTTATCAAATAATTAAATTCAGACATAACCAATCAATTAGGAACCAATTGTTTTCAGTCGTACGCCAAGTCAGGAGAGTCGGGTTCATCCAAATGCAGTTCTTTCCTCATTGACCCTTCTATCTCTGCTGCCAAAGAATCCTGTTAAAAATAAGCGCAAAAAAGAAACAAATATCATAGCATTAATAGGTTGGCATGACAGAAAATAATAAATTACTTTTACAAAATAATAAGTAAAGAAGAGTATTTCTAGAAGAAAAAAGAAAGGTTTAAGTAAGAAAAATGACTGGAAAACTAATGTAGGTATTTAAAGCACTGACAAAATATGGCTTAGCTTCATTTTCCTGCAGTATGTACCATCTGATGATACATAACATCTGCCAAAGAACCTTAAAAAAGCATTGTAGGCAACAACATGATCCAGCTACCCAGAGTGAATTCCATTCTCAGTAACCCTCACCTTTCATGTAAAAAGTTTTGCTCTTTATGTTCTCATTTAGAATAAATAGAAAACCCACAGCATTATCCACCCATCCACAAAAATGACACGATTCTTGGCATAAAGCATAAAGCACTATATACTTTCTCTATAAGGTTAGAGGTAACAGGCCATCAATTTTCTCTAGCTGGTCACTAAGTTTTACTGCTAGGTGCAGGGTCTAAGTATCAAACATTAACAAACCCAAATGATCTTTTGTCCCATGATTCAACATTTGAAAATCATTTTCACACTAAACTTATAAGCCTATCTCAGCACAAGCATACTTTTCACAGCTTTCAGCCGTATTTATGCAAGCACAATTTGTATTATTTTTGCAAGCACAACTTTTATTATTAAACATCTGCAGTTTAATCTGGCCTGTGTTCAGTCTCAGAGGGGAGCACAAAAAGGCAAGCTAAGCCTTTGTTGGCAATTTACTTCTTGTAAGCACAAATAAAATGTGTTCTTCTTCAGCAGTAAGACAAGGCAGGCCAGATTTTGCTGCTTGATTACATTAATGTATTTCAAAAGAAGCCACTGATACCGTTGCCTTCAGAAGCAATCTAACTACTTTAGAGATACACAGGCAAGCAGAGCAAGTCACTGCACACATTCTTATCCACTCTTCTTTTTCATTTCATTGAGGGTACTGCATATATCCTGAGTTTTAAATGTCATAATCACATGAAATCAGGTAAAGAAAGTTGATAACACCAGTGAAACCACCATAATTTTTTGCCATATTACAGATTAACAGCTAACATTCTTTTAACAAACCACTGAATTTTCAGTCACCATAAAACAAGAAGTTATGCTTTTAACCCTGTTCAGAGGTTTAGACTGAAGAACTAAAATGTATATCATAAATGACTAGAAAGATGCCATGTCTGGAAACCACAGTTATGTTATTAGGAAGTTTTATCTCCAAAGATATTTAAGACAAACAGGAAGCTCCTAATGAATATCAGCCACCACAGTAGGGGAGATGCCTAACAAAGATGTATAGAAGTGTGTAAGAACCTCATAATGCTTAACCTGTTAACCAGGTTTCACAGCATAAGCACACACAGCTGCAGGCTGTATATAACACTGCAGCAGAGCTGCACAGCACCACTGTTTCAGAACCAAGTTTGCAAAACTGATCACTCAGGTATCCTTTAAAACTATGTCAATTTCACCCATGCTTCACCATGCATATGTCAGACCTATCATCCTATCCCTGAAGCTGTAAGTCAGATGCAAACACACTTCCTTTGCTTGGTATGTGCAGGTTTTCCCTTTAATCTGCTTACCATAGGGAAGAGACCAAGAGAGTGGTACCGACGTGATATAGCATTTGGCATTGTCTTGTTCCTAAGGTTTTTCAGCTCTTCTTGAGCCTCATGAAGCATTTCCATGCACTCTGCATACTTGTCTTCCAGCTCTCGCAACTGTAACATAGAGAAAACAGCCCAAGACCTTATGGGGTGCACTATTACCACAAAAATCCTCCAATTTTTTTTAATATTGGTAAACAATAATGGTGTAGGGAAGAATATCTCACTTTGAAGGAATCAATCTCCAACAACTGAGTATCACTGGAGGATCATTAATAACATGGATTAGTGATGGGAACGCAGGCAGGGAGGGTAACAATGCGGAAGGAACTGTTTGCTCCATTTCCTTCCTTTTCTTCCATGTGAAGCCATTGTCAAGGAGAAGATACAGAGCTAAAAAAGTATCTTTAGTCTGATCAGGTATAGTGCTTAATCACTGCCACAATGACCACAGAGGCAAACACCATGATCTGAGGACAAGGCATTCCACAATGGTCCAAAGGACTTCAGAATTTTAAAGCCAGGACTTTCATGCAAACATACATATACACGTACAGCTTTCAACAGCCTAAGACTATTCCTTATTTTTAGCTTTCTCAGGAAACACACCTTATGTAATCACTCTGTCTACAGATGTCTGTGTGTCCTCACAGCTTTTGGGTTCATCAGCCACTTCAACTAAGTTTGACAAAGGGGCAGAAGTCTGAAACATCACATTCCTACAACTTTCATAAAAATAAGCTATGGTTTAGACAAAGAGATCTGGTTCATTTTCTTTCCTAAGAAAGCAATGGTGAGGCATGAGCCCAATCTTTTTTGAGCACCACAGATACAAAAGGTCCACCCACTGGAAAGCTTCTCTGGCCATTCCCACCTTCATTACCAAGCAGTGCAAGTGCAAGCCACATCCTAAAGGGATCAAGCTCTATTAATTCCATCTTGTCCTTTTTTTTTCATGCAAATGTAGTATCCATAAGACAACCAGAGATACTGAACTGTCTTATGTTTGTACACGGAACAAACAGAGCATCAATGAGCTTTTCCATGTTATCTCACTAGTTAAAATAGGCTGAAATTACCAGCCTAGAGAAGTCAACTTCTAAAGGCATTCCTGTATAGCCCATAAGCCTCTGTGTTTCAAAATGTGTGTCATTTGAAGGAGCAGAGAATAGAAAAGAAAAGGGTTTGGACTCCACTAGGAACATAAATGTTCCTTCATTCCATATACACAGGCAAAACTATTTAATGTTTCTGATCCAACTCAGACTAAACCTCTCATGGCAAAGTGAACAGTCATTGCTCGGCTACTAAATTATTGTATTACTAAGTAATGTACTCACCTCTGCTGTGAGCTGTCTCTGAGCATCTTTAGCTGCTCCCAGATGCTGGACAAGYTCCTCATTTTCAACTGCACACTAAAATATGCCAAAAAATGTTAGAAATACTGTGATGTTTTGTTCTGTGATATTTGTATCATATAGTACAGGTAAGTAGGAACATTGTAACTATTCTCACCTCTCCTCCGCAACAATATTAATCTACACATTAGTTTAAAAACATTTATAATTTTTACACRAGAACACACAGCATTAGAATGTACCTTGCTAAATGAACCTCCAAACAAGTATGTGCCCACTGAGATACTTGCACTGACACTCTTGTCTCACCAACATAACTCAGAGCAGAGTTTTGTTTCTAATATTTAAAATAATTTTAACTATTGCATTTGAGAAATCATCTGTGCATCTTTTAATAAATTGATGCTTTCTAGTCAAGTATGCCAGATAATAAAGGCCAAAAAAGGTCATCCACATAAGGAAGGCAGATTATTTCCTTTAGACTCCAGTACAGAGAGGGGTTTAATCTGTCCTCCAGTTACATTAGTAGCAAATAACAACAGTAGTCTCTCAACTGGATTACTTACAGCCTTTGCCTTTTTCTGCAGGTCGACTATCTGAGAGAGAAGATGAGTGATTTCTTCTTGCTGGCGGGCAGCATCTTCAGTTTTCTTTGCTAGCTCTTCAGAGATATTGGCAATCTGGATGTTTGCATCCCCTTTAAGATAAGTAATTATAATTAACATCACAAATCCAAAATCAGAAAAGTAAGCATAAAGATGTCCTTTTGGAACATCACTTGCTTCAGCAGAATCCTACCACCAGTTCACAGTAAGGTATTTTTGAAAAACACAGTAGGACACAAAACCAGAAAGGCATCAAGTGCTCATGCTGCAAAGGAGACTGAACACATTCAATGCAAAACTATTTTTAAATGAGAAAAATTTAGCTTTTAGCCAACATTTTCTGCTGTGAAATTTCAGCCCAGAAGTTTTCTCCTCATAACCATTTACAAAAGGAAAATAATTACCACTGAAAAACATGACTGACTGATCTGTTTTGGATTTTTACTGACTTATCTCAAAAAAGTATAAAGAAGTAGGCACATACTTAGCTCTTTTACACAGTCATTGACAAGTTGTTGTTCTTTCTCTTCATAAGTAATTGTTTCAGTCTTCAGCTGACAGGCCTGTTCAAGAAATCCACATCAAATATGCTACATTAGCACATTTGTTCTTTGCCAGTCTGTTGTTGCACTTCCATCTGCTTCAGAAAGACAAGCTATTCTAATCACTCCTACAGGAAGACAGTGAGAAACTACAGTTTTTGCCTGTCCTCCCACATGTTCTGGAAAAAGAGGCCAGGTGAACATTCAGCAGAGACATTACTGTATGGAGAAACTTGCATCATTATCACCATATCCCCACTAGATGTCACTTGTGTATTTTGCACTAAAGGTAAAAAGAAAAAGAAAAGCTTGGACATAGAAAACACTAGCATGCAGAACTTGATCCAGTCACTGAGCAAAGCTAAGTATCATCAAAAACTAAATAAATGCTTGGTTTAAATAATTAAATTAAACATTCAGGTATTTAAAAAACATGCTATTTGATCCTATTTGAAAAGTTCTGGCACTGTAACCCATAAAAAACCTTAATGCAACCTCCTTGCCTGGTTTGTCTTTTCCACTCTGACTCTGGGAGTGCCAAGAGCAGCATGGCTGCAGCCAGCTGGTTCTGTCTGGCACCACCTTGGTGGGTCTGTAATCTATTCCCAAAGCTGGGGGCATGCACAGACACCCACAGACTGCATCTACAGAGAACTGCACAGCTCACAGGTTTCAGATTTGGCTTCATCCTGTGTCTTGTTGGCACAGACTTCATCTCCCTGGATGGGAAGGCAGCGCTGCATCGGGTTTCCTATTCCAGAGCTCCTGATGCAGCGGCTCTCTCAGTTCTAATGTTCATTATTCTCAGACCATCTATTGCTCATCTTCCTTGTGCACCTTCTCAGTTAAGAGCACAGCAGTCTCCATTACCTGGTGTCTTGTGCAAAGGTTTGGCACTACCTATTTACAATGGGCCCTGCGTTTGCAGTGGAAAATGGCAGTAACATTCTCTTTTCATGTATTCACTCTTAGACCGAAAGTATCCCTCCTGCAATACTCTGCTACATGTTTGCAAAGTGGTAACGTGCTCCCACGTTTAAAGTTGGACTGAAAATATAAAATTATTCACTTCATATTCAATTATTAAACTTTTAAAAATTGTGTCATCTGTGAAACAAACAGAATATTATAGGAAATAAAGAGAAGAAAAGTACATTCTATTTAAAACATTAACTGCCTTGACTTGAAGCACAAAATGAAGAAATGTAATGCAAGAAATTTGCATGTTGACAAATACTGAATTAGTATCAGGGACCATGCCAGCCTACAAACTTGAGATCTGCAGCTCAAGTCACATGTACCTGCCAGGTCAGGCTTTTACAACCTGTTTCAAAGTGCAATCCTGGACTCCAAAATCTGTCCATGTTCCTGCACATTCTTACTGCACAAACACTGCTTTGCATGTATCTTCATTTTGGAAAGAATTTCTTCACAGGAAAAGTGATAGGACATTGGAATGGGCTGGAGTCACCATCCCAGGAGGTGTTCAAGAAAGGACTGGACATGGCACTTGGGGCTCTGGTCTAGTTGATAAGGTCAAAGGTTGGCCTCGATGACCTTAGAGCTCTTTTCCAACTTAAACAATTTTGTGATTCTATGTAGCTTCCACATTTCAGCCTTTCCTTTCCTTCATTTAAAAGGATAAAGGATGGTGATTAAACAATCACCATGTTATATGTGGAATTATACTCTTAGTTAGACTCTCAGCTTTTAATACAAGCTTCTCAATACCTGTGTTCTGGCATTTAGATGAACAACTACATTAAGGAAAACAAAGGGAGCAATTTCACCTCAGATCTAAGCACAACATTTTCCTCTTCAAGGTCCTTGAGTTTCTTTTGAAGAGAGTCCAAATGAAAGTAGTTCTGGACGGAGGAAGAAGATTCATTCCTCTTCAGCCTTGTAGGAAAAAGCAACAATTTAAAATAATTTTTACATATATTATGGCCAATCTTAGAGAAGCACAGACTGAACACAGGTTTTAAAAGCAAACAGAGAGACATGAAATACTTATTATTATAAGCTTATTCATGCCATTACTTTTGGGCAGCAATAAATTTGCAGTGAATTTCAAAAGAGAACATTTAAAAATGTTATTTATAATTTTGCACATTTCCTATGGAAAAGTTGTTCAGCCAAGGCTATGAGAAAAGAAGCCATGTTACTACAGGGAGCAATCCAATAGCTCCTGATTAATGCTGCACATGCTTCATCAGAATGCAGCAATAACTCTGCAAGGGCAGACAGCTCCTCAGAGCCTGCAATGCTGTTCAGCCAGCTAACTGCCTGGAACCCACGCTGTAATCCATGCTTTATTTCTTTCCCATGGCTTGGAATTTTTCCATAGTGCCTTCAGAGGTCCTTCAAGCACAAAGGTCACTCATGTAGCATGTCCTAGCACATGCAAATGTGTGTGGTGTACTGGGCTGCTGTCAGTGAGACCCACAGCTGCCCCAGCACAACAGTGACCCAGTTCCTCTAAAAGTTGCAGCGTAGTGCCAGCAGGCTCCCTATGTACTCTCCCCTCCTGGCTCCTGTAGGCACCTGGATAGCCAGCTGGCTCAGTGCAAGTCCTTCCAGCTGGACCTTGCACCAAGTTCTAAGTCCCATTTATAGTACCAGCCAATACAGGGACAATTTTACCACTTTTCAAAGTTAGGAAATCATCCAACAGATGATAGTTCAGAGCTGCAGATTGACTAACTTACGGGGTGGAACAGACGGACTCCGGTTCGCTCTCCTCAGCAGCACTGGTGTAGAACTGGAGCAGTTCATCTTTCATGGACAGCTCATGCCGCAGCTGAGAAACCTACACAAAGAAAGAGCTCACAGATCAGTAAGCTGATTTTCCAGACACATTTTTAAGCAAACTCACCACAAATTAGCCTGTTATTCACTCTCCAGGCATCATCTTGGACTAAATCAAGAGTCTAAGACTGAAACAGACCAGAACCATTTCTTTTATTTCTTAGAAAGAAGGGAAAGTGTACCTTTTAAAGTAGCCACTAAATGATTTTTTACTGGTCCAAATATACAATTATTCACTGCTATTAGACATGTTTCTTTTTTACCTTCCTTAAGATGAGCAATCCTGACTCACTGTTGCATTAGTCTAGATTCACATGCACAGTAATGGACATATTGCAATGATACAGCAAGAAAAYAATGTGGCACAATCAAGCCAAACATTGCATTTATTCATTTTGTGTGATGACTATCACCTTCTGGCATGGATGCTGACCTTGCGGGCCTCAGATTTCCTCCTCTCCAAGAGGCTTTACATAAAATTACTGAAATGCTTGTGTAGTAAGGTTACAATTGTGACTGAAGTGCGAGTTGAGTTGCAGAACACCACCACACAGTGGGAGGCTGCTGTTCTGAGGCTGTTCCAACAGTGAAGGTTGCAGTCAGTTTCCAGGATTTTTTGTCCCCAGTAAAGTAGTTCGTGGGATTCCCATACTTTGTATATGCATACATCAAAAATTAATGAAACATCAAAAGTGGGTGATTAGGATTCCTTTGAATCCAAATCCTAATGAATTGCGAGCTCTACAAATGTCATCTTTGTTACTTTATATTGCTATTCTCCAAGAAAGGGGTTAAAAGCCCAATTAGACAGTAGCACATACACAACTTCACAGCTGTGACTAAAGATGCCAGCAGCAGGAGATTACTTCTATTTGCCTTGCACACCTACAGACAGCATAACTGATCAGACACATCCATTCCCTTCCACCTGCACTGCAAGACTTGGCCCTCACTTTGCACTTTCCCATGTAAAAAATGCATGGCATGTTTCTTTTTAATAAACTTCCGCTTTTCATATTGTAAGTATACTTTTCTTTCTAGTTATTATTAGGAAAAAAAACCAGAGAGTATGAATTACATAGATTTGAACTCCATTTTCATTGAACAAAAGAGCAGATGCAATCCAAAACAGCACTTGAATTGTTCASAATTTGAGGCAAACAAGGTCATTTACTTAACTATGACTGTTCTGYGTAATGAGAAGTGCTAAGGCACCAAGTCCTCCTGAGACATGGGTTCTAAATAGCCAGGGGAAAAAAAAACATCCCCATCCCACCATATTTTAGAAAGCTATTAAACAAAACTTGTGCATTAATTTTTGGAGGCTTGCTTTCTCCATTTCAGCAAGAGCGAAAATGCTGAACCAAAAATAACGATTTACTTCCCTTCAGCACATTATAATTCAGCCTCTAAGAAGCAAGAATTCAGATRCTGTCTGTGGGTGGACACTAGATCATCTCCAGCTCTTGTTACTTTTTTTTCTATGAATTAAAAAGACTGAGGATACTATTTTTACTGCCATTTCCGAGCATTCCAAACCTCCAAAAGGGTCAACAGTCAGAAAGGTTGATTTTTAATGGAACAGGACCTGAAACAATTGGCATAAACTGAAACATGGGTGGTTCCTCCTAAACATCGGGTGCAACTTTTTAATTGTGAGGGTGACTGAGCACTGGCACAGGTTGCCCAGAGAGCTTGTGGGGTCTCCATCCTTGGAGAYAGTCAAACACCATCTGGACATGGTCCTCGGCAATGGACTGTAGGAGGTCCTGCAGGTTTGGACAAGATGACCTCCAGAGCTCACTTCCAATCTCAATCAGGCTGTGAAACTGTGAAACACTCACAGTAACTTCCAGCAACCTCTCCCTTTGATGCAGCATTTTGTGGTGTGTTAACTTTGGTGAGCAGCTAAGCACCCACCTGCTGAGCACACAGTCTGCCCCACAACCTCCATAGGATGAAGGAAAGACTCAGAAGCTCAAGAGCAAGAAAAACTTCTTGCTGAGACAATTTAATAAGTGAAGCAAAGCTTCCCATGCAAGCAAAGTAAAATAAAGAATTTATTCACTGTTTTCTATGAGCAGGTGCATGTTCAGCCACTTACTGGAAAGTGGGACCTTGGCACACAGAACTGTCAGTTGTGAAGACAAACACCATAACCATGAATGTCCCAGATTCTTCCTCCGTTTCCCTGACCTTCTATTGTTGAACATAACAACATATGGTATAGGACATCCCTTTGGTCAGTTTGGGTCAGCTTCTCAGCATCTTGTGCAGATGGTGGACARAGTGAAGAGGGAAAAAAAAAAAAAAAGCTGGGGAGGCTGGGAGGGGCATGAAGGAAAAAGAAAAGAGCCTGGTGGATGCTGTGTAAGCATTGCTTGGCAATAGCCAAAATATTGTTATCAACACTGATTTAGTYCCAAACCCAAATCACAGCACCAGGTAGGCTGGTGAAGAGTATTACTGGCATCCCATACAGACCCAGTACACATTTTCACACTGAAAAACACTGAATTTGCTTTATGMACAGAAATAGCCTGTTCTACATTTTCACAAGCCACTGCCACATGTGCCCTCCAGAGCCAATGCTGCCACGTTAGTGCTGCACAATCTTGGTATTGTTACCAAGCAATAGGGACTGAGCCCTCACTGTGCATGGGACAAGGCCCATGACATCCACAAACCAAGCATGGTGATAAGCTCATCTCTTCAGGCTTCTAATTGCTCTCCTGGCCTGACAGCTTTACTCAGCTTCAGAACTAATTCATGAAATAGCTGTACATATCTTAAAAAAATTTAATTAGAAGATAAAATTATCCTCACCCAGAGAACAACAGTTTAAAGACCTGGAACCTAATTCAAAGAATCAGTATTTACTGAATAATGAACAACTGTTTCAAGAATAGAGTTGATTTGCTTTTTCTGACAGCAACTAAGTGCTTAACAGGTTAGAATTACTCAAAAGAAAGACACCCTGTTACCCTGTATGCAAAAAGCACACATACAAGTACCTAGTCAAAGAGCATTTCTGTCTTTACAACATTACTTTCTACTCTTAATAGACCAAAAGCAATGTTCCATTTTTTAAGCCATTGCTCCAGATTATAATTCAACTTTGTCCTTTCCTCTCACTTTACACAGAACAAAATCAAACCTGCACTTTGAAACCTGCTATCATCAAAACACGAACTCTGACAGGTGACCTGGAACTTGAATAACAGGTCTAGAGGGCTGCATTACCCAGAGGTTAACACAGGTTTGAGGTGGTGTTATTTGAGGACTTGACTGCATTGGAAGTGCTGCCATTTTAGCTTCAGAAACATAGGCCAAAATACATAGAGGAAAAAGAAGTAGAAACTAGGAGATTTAGAAAGATTAGGAGAAGCTAAAACGTAGTGAGCTACTCCATCCTGAACACAATTCACATTGTGCAGATTTACAGCTTACTTTTCTTTGATATTGAGCTCTAATGTCAAAGAAGACAATACCAAAGTGTAGGCAGCACCATCTCAGAGAAAAGGAGCATGGAGCTGCAGCATTCTTACTGAACAGCAGATAGACACACTGTACCTGGGAACTACACTCTGCTGCTGAAAAAGCAGACACCCATCTCTGTAAAGCAAAATACTTCACAATTAAGAATGTTTCCTCAGTATGTTTATGCTTCTAGAATATAGTAGTGAAACAGTAAGCTGAGACTGAAGTGTCTGTGCCCACACTAAAGCGCTTGCTTCAGTCCACTCACCTCTTCTCCTCTAGTACAGCAAAAATCTCAGTTACAACAGTTTTTACTGAACATGATCACAGCCCCTTCTTAAACTTAGCAGTGCCTAACAACACAAGCTCAAAAGACAAACCCAAGAATCTGATGCACTTTGAACAGGTCTTTATAACTTCGATGTGTATCTATCAACATGGCATGTTACCAGCACAAAGGAAAAACCCTGCCTGCTTAATGGAATAGACAGAAGGTTTTGTCGTGACAAAGGTCAAAGAGATATAAAGCTGAATTACTCTTGCCATGAGACAAATACAGATACAAAGCTAAATAATTCATGCTGTGATACATATACCAATAAAACCTTAATTTTACACCACACATAAGAAATAATTTGTCCCTGTATAACAGAAAACACAAATCTCCCAAATCATTTTTAGGCAATTTTTACAGAATTTTAGAAGTATCAATTAATTTTGTTTCTCTTATCTTTTGCCCTTAAAGACAGTTGTCTTAGTTACTGTTCTGTTCAAATATTCAAAATTCAGTTTTAATAGAAAATCTGCAACCTATTAAAGGCAGATTTTCAATACGCAGAAGTGTCATGACTTTAAAGTCTGATGAGCTCTGCCTCAAAAGTATCAGYTTCTGAAGGAATCAAAATAACAGTGTGAAAGAGGGGTGTTGACAGAACATATGGCCCAACATACCAAGCCACCTGGTAAGAGGCTTATTTTTGGTGGCATGTTTCCTAATGCTGCTCCTCAGTCCCACTAAATAAAAACAGACATGGACAGAGGCAGCTTGTCCCTATCCTCAACCTTCCTCAATCAAATTTTCCACTTTGGATGAATGATACAAATGCACAGTGCTGCTCAGTCACCTTGCACATACCTAGTACATGTCATACTGACCAACACACAAATAAATTGGTCTGCCTCATGATGGGACTTGGGCAGCAAGCAACAGCACTCCTTTGGGAGAGAACAGAACTAGTTTTCCATGCCAAAAAGTGGGGGGCACATCAAAGGATATTATTTCATTGTGTGTGCTCCACCACCATTTATCACACATCACTGATCACTCCATCTGCACTTTATCCTTTATGTGAGATGTTCATAATACAACACCTCACACCCCTGAGCAGTGTTAATTATGAACCATTTTAAAAGTTTTTACTCCACTGTGGTTCATTGTTCTCTTGCTCTCTGTCTTGCTCAAAACCACATACAGGCAAGATTCAAAAAGCAAGGCCACTGCCTCAGAATTGGAGAAACAACATTGACTCCTAGCTCATTTATTAAGTTGGAGTTTAATGACAGTTGTACTTACAGCTAAAGACYTCTTTTAAAGCACAGGTGCCACCTGAAATGATATAAGCTTTCTGGTATGTTTTATTGATCACACCAATGTGTGCACTCCCAGCCCAGAAAGCCWACCATAACCTGATTTGCATCAAAAGAAGCATGGCCCACAAGTTGAGGGAGGTGATTCTCCTCCTCAGCTGTTCTCTGGTGAGCACCCAGCTCTGGAGTCCTCAGGATAAGACAGACATGGACCTGTTCAAGCAGGTCCAGAGGAGGGCCACAAAAATATTCCTTCTCCTATAAGGGAAGGTTGAGAGCGTTGGGGTTGATCAGCATGGAGAAGGTAATGCTCTAGGGAGACCAAATTGCAGCCTTTCAGTACTTTAAAGGCGGCTTATATGGAAGATGGGAACAGACCTTTTAGCAATGTTTGTTGTGACAGGATAAAGGGTAACAGTTTTAAACCAAAGGAGAGCAGATTTAGACTAGATATAAGGAAGACATTTTTAGCAGAGAGGGTGGTCAGACACAGGAACAGGTTGCCCACAGCCAAATGTATAGACAAGGTGAAGCTAGAAGAAAATTCCCCACAACACTACATATACAGCATTCAGGCATAAAAATTTTACCTCTTCTCTGATGTGTTCTACTTGCTCCTCCAGGAAATCATTTCTTTCTGTCAGTGACTTATTCTTCTTTAACAGTGACTGGCCAATCCGAGCAGCTAATTCTAAGTCGCGTTCTTTCTGTGAAGCATTAAGAACAGAAAGCCAATTTCAATTTATATTTTTTAATCACCAAAGGATCAGACGGAAGGTAAAATTGCCTTGAAAGGGAAGAAAYAAGCACTTAACAATAAAAAGACTTTTTCCTTCTGTGAGGGTTTATTTGTTTGGGGGTTTTTGCCRATTTTCCTTTTCTACACTTGCATATCTTACAACAGCATTATTCTGAAATGACTGATCCTCTCTCAAAGCATTCTTCAGTTTCTACTTGCTCCATCTACAAATAAAAGGCAATGAGCTATGCAGGAGTAGAAGCCAGTTCCACCACAATGAACATTCAGCTCCTATTTTTGTGTATGCCAACCATTAGTGCTTTTGTAAAAAAACAAATCCTAACTCTCCTTTTTGCAGATGCCCCAAACTACATTAAGTGGTTCCTCTCAYGTCATGCTTGGCCTCTTCCTCCCTCTCCTCTATGAGCACAGTACTGGAAATCACCTGTCTTGACAATTCACACAGGTACCAATAAAAACTAGAAATTTATCCTGTTGATGACATGTATATAAGGATGTCTCAGCCTTGCAAAAGCTGGTACATGGGAGAGGATGATAAACTGAATAAAATTTTGCGCTGTTCATTAAGCATTTGTATTTATCATTAACTACGAGATTTTTTTTAATAGTGGAAAAATGGTGCTGTGGTCAACTCCCTACCATACCCTTAATTCAGTTCCATTTGAGGAAGAATTTTCTCCCTGTCAGTGAAAATACTGTTTGGAGCTTACTTACTGCCCCTGACTACCACCCAGATTTTATGACTAAATGCTACCTTATGTCATGTGTACGTTAACGACAAAGCCTACAAAACGTACAGCTACTGTTCACATGGATTTGAAGTCAATGAATTTGAATGAAGAGGCTTTCATAATGGAAAAAAAGTTATATAATAACCAGTAAATAAAAAGAGACGTGACTGATCAATGCTGTATCTGCAAATAGCATTTTCCAAATGGTTTCTGAAGGTCAGACTTATATTTGCATTAAAAGCTACTGCACTATCAAGCCATAAAATCTTTATGTAATCTCATGTAAAATCTTTCAGAACAATAGGTGCCACTAAGTTATCCAAAATATGTTTGGACATATTTTAAGCCAACTTATTGTTCACTAATTTGGCTCACTTCATAAATACTGAGTGGAARAAATACATTGCTGCGGTTTTGACTTCACAGAGGAGGAACTATCTAGCAGCAATGTTTTTTAACTTCCAATTTGAGGAATGTAAGTCCATGTCCAGGCTCTTCAAATAACCTCCTCAATCTTCCTATCCAATTTTTAGCAATTCAGCTCCAAATTTCAGTTTGGGGACAGGTCTCTTACTAACAAAATGCTAAGGAACAAATTTATTACAGCTATATGTAAAAAAAATAATACTGAGAAGTAAGATACATTTACACTATTATTAGAAAAAGATRAGAAAGCAGATTCATTATGAAACCTGCTCCAATTTTTACCACATACCCAGGCAGGCCTTGTGCCACTTTCTTTCCTTAGTTTCAGGGCTATAGGCACAGATTTCTGAAATATCTGCACACATGCTGTTTCAAGATCTTCTCTTTCCTATCTTTCCAAATGCTGCACTTTTCAATGTTGTAATGCAAGCACCTGAAGCTTGCAAACAYGAAGGACAGACAAGGGGTGGCTTTTGATTTTCTCTCTCTTGTATGCGTGGAAGCAACAGAAGGAGTTAAATTCTGTAAATGGCTGTAATCTCTTATGATAACCATCATATGGAGAACAAAGAAAGGYGCTGTAAGTGCACCTACCCCTATGAACAGAGTAATTTCATTGGAAATGATGGTCAAACAAAACAAAAAGGCTCACTGAAAGTATTTGTTTTAATAAAGTTTGACATGTTATACACACCCTTATTTTTCCCTTCCAAATATCCAGGTAGGAAAGTAYACAAGAAACTTTAAACACTGGCTCAGCAAGCCCTTCAAGCATTGCTCCCACAAGTGTGATGCCTGGATCTATAGACATTTGGCTATAGGGACTTAGGGGAGGAAACAGTTTGGCAGAATGCTGCCATCATTACTAGAAGAAGCCACAGAACAAATGCAGTAAATCTCAGCCAAACAAGGCAAAGGGAACAGGGCACAAACAAGTTAATAGACTGTTACTACAAGGTGTTGAATTATTCCAGAAGTCTTTTGGGTAACACATCAGTTTTAACAGGTAATTTGTACAGAGGTGTTTGAATGGGTTTGGCTCAAAGCACAAAATGTAAGACTGTACTGCATTGAGGGGTATCCAGAACAGGTGGGAGATGTGAGCATTCATTCCCATGCTTGTTTTCTTGCAGAATTAGAGGAATAACAGACCACCCAACTGGCTAGAAAGACACCATTTTTGACATTGCTATTGCAATAAGCAAGCAATTGACTATAAAGGACTAAATTGCAGTCAGCCATGAACTAATATGATTGTAACAGTTTTCACCTAAAGAATTACTCATAAGCATTCTTCAGAAAATCACTGCTCAAGTTTACTGCAGAAATTCAGCTGATTTTAGTCCAACAATTTATCATGATTTTTACTGAACGTAAGCATAGTACCATGACAGTTGCTATTTGACATTTCTTGAGTGCTAAGGATTACAAGAATACCAATTTTCATAATAATGGTATAAAAACCCCACAAAAAACAACCAAATTAACCAAACATAAAGGAAAGAAGGCAAATGGAATACTAGGTATTTTCTGATTTTGTGTCTATGTTCTYCTCTGGAAAGAAATTATCTGAACAAATTATTATGAAAACAAGTCTGTGAGGCTTTTTTTTATTATTATTTTCTGAAGAGAATATATCCATCAAAAATGATACTCTCAGTTTTACATGTACTGTAAAAATATGTGTCATTTTAAGACRATTTCTCCTCCTCCTCCTCCTTCATTAGGGCGAACATTTGGCCAAGAACAAGTTACATGGCCTCAACTGAAAAATAACCAGAAGTAATGAGTCCATTTGACTGAGGTAAACAAATGATTTTTATTTAGAAAGAATATTTAGCTTACCAATGAGATAAAGTGTACATACACTTAGAGCCCTTATTCTTCCACAATGGAGGACAATCTACCAACAATGTTTATTAGTGGTACCATGCAATTTCAGTACTACTTTSTCACACTGTGTATGGGTCCTTAAACAGATGTAGTACTTGCCTCTTCAAGAAGACGTGTTACAGCATCTATGTCATTGTATGTTTTAGTCATCTGGCCCACTCTTTCAGCACATAAAACTGCAAAGAAATAAAGGAAAACATTAATCAGAYAGGCAGTACCATTGGGGGAGGATCACAGAATATTCTGAGCTGGAAGACACACACAAGGATCCAAAGTTTGAATACCATCCATTGCAAGAAATATCTTTCTAAGTTTAGATGCGCTTAAGTTTTCATCTAAAGAACTGCTTATGTCAACTTTTGGATGAGCACATCAAGAACTAAAAACTCAAACCAAACAAAACAACAAACAAACAAAACTCAACACACGCCCACACCCCTACTCAAAAAAATCCAAGATTCATGTGATACTGGTAATACAAACGCTCATCTTGTAATAAGCMCTTGCTTTTGTCAGCAGCGGAACAAACTTAAAATTTTCTTCTTCTCTGAAGAGCAATATCTTGAGTTTATTAAAAAAACAATAAGGAAGTTAAAACAGATGTTCTTAGATACATAATTAGGAWTCCATCATGTCACCTACTCATTGTATGACATGCAGTAGCATTACTCCATGAATAAGCAACTCCAATACTGTTACGGGCACTGTTCATCAGAAAAYGACTATGTCATATTAAGTTGATAAGAACTGGGTTTTATGGTACCAGACAGCAAAGTATGCATGCAAAATCAGAAATGGTTTTTGTAATACCCAGCCACACCACAGTGATCACAGTATCACCCATAACAAATATTTACTTAGACTGGTTGAGATTGTTAATCATTAAGGTGGAAACAGGAGTTTTGTCAGACTGAAGAAAGTATGCGGAAGTTCAGTCTATCACCATAGGTGATCCTTTAAGAAGCTACACTGACTTATCTAGAAGTCAACAAGTTTTCAAAAAATTCACCAACAATCACAGCAAACAACAGCACTTTCTGCTCTGCCCTTCTATTTTKTTTTTCCAACTACACTTTTTCCTCAAACCCTGTAATTCTGGAAAAAAGGACTGTTAATGAAATTCAGTCGATCACACAGACTATGAGTTATCAGGCTGCTGTAGCCTGAACTGCTCTTCAGAGATTTACCCTTGGCAATGTCACTTAAGGCTCCATCTGGCAGATAAGCTAATGTTGTTCTAGTGCACACYAAGGTGGGGGAAGAGACAGATCAGGCCTAATAGGATTTACATACTGAGGAGAAAAAAAAAGCAGAACTGTACAGTAATATGAGCAGGAGACAGTTTGTCACACTAAGGAAACAACACTACCTAATTAATAAATGCACAATCTGCATATAAATAATATACAGCTGATCACCACTAAGGCACATTGATAATACATCAAATGCAATATTATTTAGATATCTCTTGAAATGTTGAAGGATATTTTTCCTTATCTAAATATMAGAAAATTGCTTAAATTATGGTAAGAAGTTCAATTTCTTCATTTACTTTCCCATTTCTCTAATTCTACTTTTGAAGATCACATCCTAAAAGCATTTATAATATTTATTGACATGAGTAGTGCCAGTGAACTCCAAAGAATGCTATACAAAATTATTCAAAATATAATTGCATTTATCCAAATAGTAAGTCTAAAAGTGGTAAYAGTAAAAAGTTTATGCTTCAAAGTAATAACCTGACCAACATGACATATCAATAGAAAGAATAACTCTAGCACTGCAGAAGTAAAAACACAGTACATTTGTAAACCACAAGCTGTATTACCCAAAAGCATACTAATAAGGATTCCATAGGAAAAAATGCAGTGACTCGCAGAAAGGGATTTAACAGAAATTTTCCATAAAAACAGAGGGAATAATGTTCAGAAGACTATTCTCCACACACACAAACTGACATCACCATAWACTCAATTTTGTTTTAAATATAGAAAGTTCATAAGTCATGCTATAAAATATCTATCAGAAACCCTGACGCCAGCAGGTTTCCAATACAACCACACACTAAATAGTTCCCTTGGTTACAACATTCCATCACTGCTATAAAATAATATTTGACATTGTCATTAGCAAGCTCATTTAAATTCTGTACCTAGCACTTAAAAACCACCAATGAGCAGGACTATGGCAACCTCACACCATCCTGATTCAGGTAAATGTATAACCTCCCTAACAGCCAGGCTGATAAAAGATGGTGTTCCCTCAGACAGAATAAAGTCACTCAGCTGAGAGAATGATAAAGGTTGATTGTGTGGATACTCCCTAGGTTATTCCTTCAGAACTTGCCATTTAAACTTTAACCTGGAAAGGCAATACCATAGCATTATAACAACAGACATTACCAGCAGCAAAGTAGAATCTGGTCACCAACAGCTTTCATTTCTAGAAATTTCCATCAAAGTTCTGTTCGTGATTGTCAAAACAGACAACAGAGATCTCAAAACAGACAACAGAGATCTTTGTACACTACTCTGCCAGAGTAAAAGGGTTTCAAAGCAGAAGCCTCCTTTTATGCATCCTCCAGATCCAAGCAGAAATAAATTTCAGTAGAGCACATATAAAAAAATCTGTTAGTGAACTACTGTCCATACTACTTCTACTACAACATACAATACTGTGGAAACACAGAGCTACAAGCTAAAAGRAAGGATTTGCTTTTGGAAGGAGGGCAAACTTACAAAAAGGTGTTGCTTTCAATTACTCAGAAATCAAGGCTTGTGGGAAAGAGAAGGTGAAAAGTAAGGGGAGAGTGGAATCCAGAAGCATCATTTAAAAAAAAAATCCCAAAAAGTGTCTAAATATCTAGTCTTTCAGCCTCCACAGACTGAAATAACATTTGGCTAATTCCTAGAACAGCAGTTTTTATTTCTTTAGTGATCAAAAAATCTATCAGCGAAAAAGACAGACTATTYTGAAAAACTATTTAGAGGTGTTATCAGTGAAGTATGCAGTGGAAAAACATCCCCCCACGTGTCACATATGTAATGGATACTGCATAGTAGGTTTCTAGCCTGCTGGAGTTTCTGATGAGTATGAGAGCCTGGTAATGCTGCTGTAAAGATAAAACAAGAGCAAATGAAGGACAGTGCCTTGTAATGCAAAACCTGCAGTGCCAAATTACTGACCTCTTTTTGCTCACTCACACATCAGTAGTTTTTTGCTTGAGGGTGATAGGGAGCACTGTGTCTAAGTGCATGGATGCATGCAAACAGCCAAATCAAATATACTTTGCACTTCTCAGCTTATGGAGAAGGCTGATAGACAACACAGAAAGAAAGAATAATTAAAAAACCTCACRTATTTTGATAAGCGCTTTGAAGCTAATGTCACACATCCAAAACAGGAAACAAAGAACAGAGAAAGCTCCCTTCACATTATTTTCATGACAACGCTAAATACATGGTACTGGGGACACATTTGCAGTTCAAAGTATTTGGGGTTCTTTTAAAGCCAAGCRCACAAATGGACAAACATTACACAGATCAAACATTTCCTCTGCCTTAAAGTACCTAGCACCATSTTTATACCATCCTAAAGCCTGCAAATTTACTGGTAACCACATGCCTGTGTTTCCCAAAGTAAGTACAGCTGAAAGGATGTATCCTGTATCTATTTCTTGTCATCTAGTTAATGGAGCACTGATTCCCATGCTGAAGATGCACCAGGACATGGAGGAACACATGCACTTTTCTGGATTGCCCCCTGAAAGTCACCTATTCAAMAAGTATGCTACTTAGAGTAAAGGATGTTTGCAGGAACAGGAGACAGCCATATAAGGAAACAGGAACAAGAATACTACTACTGCCAGCTTCTGCAATGAGCCACCACCTGCCAAACAAAGGATTCAAATAGAAGGAGGAAAAAACATAAATCACTAGAGCCAGAAGTCACAGGTATCCTCAGCTCCTGTTCCCTGCATCCCTCAACACATACTCCCTCTTCATTTTTGAGACCTATCAACCAAGGATAAACTAATGAAATAAAAGAGCTGCAGCTGCTGAAAAGGAAAGCCCAGCTCTCACTGCTCCTCTTCACATCTATTTCCAGCTACTGGGAAACAAAAGAGGACTAACATGCCAYTGTAAAGTTCCACTTTTGGGGCAGATAATATTGACCTGTATAATTATAGAGTCTAACAGGGAAGGCCTTAGCATGAAGATTTCCCTACTACCAAAATCTACTTAATCAGAAACTCCATCAGGGGAAATGAATACTGTTCATGGAGCACAGATCTCTTGCCATKTAAACACCCATGCTTCTAATTGGGTTAGCAATAGGGGGACAGTGGTGGCAGTAGGGGACAGTGCTTTTTTTTCCGTAACAGTTCCCTACCCAAAGCCTTTAACTATGGCAAGGCCCGCTATATTCTTGCTCAGTCACGACAAGCCCTGCCTCACAAACAGCTTCTGTCTCGCCCCCCTCCGCTCACAGCTCTGTCCAAACATACACCAAAGATACAATGGCAAGGGTATTGCATCCTGAAGGTTACACATGGACAGAACACACATGGCAAATCTGACTGAGCAGCCGTGCTCCCTGCTGCCACTTGGCACACGGGAGCCATCAAAGACCCTGGCACATGCAGACTCCTCAGCTCTCAATGGATTCATTCCTCAAAGGCTATTTTTACACTCAAAGGATAAAGTACCCACTAAAAATTACAGTTTCAGTTCCAGAGCCACTGCTAGTTATGCTCTGGCACAGGTTACTACTGTGAGTGCTACATCAGCTTGAGCCAAGCACATGTGGAATTCTGAAACTGTGCCATATTAGGTATATCACCTTTCAAATAAACTCAGGAAAATTAGACCCGAAATATGCTGTCAGCTGTTACTGATTTTTCACAGTTAAAGATAAATATGGTATCTTCTCCTCCAATGCAGAGGTGTTTTTGACAGCCCTGGCTAAGCCGGGGCAGAGGCTTCAGATCTGCTGTTGCCTGCCATATTTGAGAGAGCCCTAAGAGAATATGCACATCTAAAGACCTTAAAAGTTATAAGATACTACTGTCACCAGAACTTGAAGAATGTGCTTCTGAGTCACACCTTACAAGAAATCCAAATCCTAAGGGAATAGCCCAGCAGTTCCCTCAGCCTCCCCCAGCAGTCCCAAAGCAGGGAGCAGGCCAGCGGCTCCAGAAGGCAGACGGGGAGGTCAGCAGTGGCGTGACCCAGGTTAAAGGGATAAGGAGCGGTCACAGAGTGCCAGCTGCTTCACAACTGTCAGGTCACACTGTGGGCGAGCTCTGTGCAGGAGTCTGGAAGAACATGATGTTGTGAGAGATACATACTCAGTTAGGAAGTTCAACAGACAATCCAATAGATTCGGTTTTTGTCTTCAAATGCTACAGCATGGCTTACTCTAATTTCAATGGCACTGTTTGCAAAATAATCTTTTAATATTAAGCTGCAGTTACTGATTCTTCWGGAAGAAGAGATTTTATCTTGCTGTTTAAGGCTTATGGTTCAAGGAGTGTTTGTTTACTGCCTTTTCTCTCACAGGGTACTCAAATAGCTTAGCAAATTCAATATTAAAGGCTTAAATAGAAACCTTTGTTATTACTTAAACGCAGGTTCACAAAAAAAGCCCCCTAAAACCAACAAACCACAGCTTTTACTTCTTTTCTAAAGCCTCTGCCTGAAACTTCAGGTAGGGAATAATTTCAAAGTACATCCTCTAAGTAGGACATGAAYTTCATCAAATTTTCTAGTGATGAATGAAAAATCAAGTTGAAAGAAATTTCAAAAAGAGCATCAGACACTTGTTYCTTCTATTAGCATAAACAGATCAAATGTGGTAACTTGGAAAATACAGACACAAAGTGAAAGTAAGAAAATAAGAAAAAGTCTCTGGAGAGAACACCTTAATTCTCTTAATTTCCTTAACACATACATCCTTTACAGACACAGCTCAGGATACCTCTTCTCTTAAAAGTTAAAACTTTTTTTGCAGGATTTTTTACTACTAGCCACTGAGTTACGGTCTTGATATTCTCTTCCATTTGTTTTTTGTCAAGAAACGTCTAGACTGCAGTCAAAATTACAAGCCTGTAAGCCACACATTGTCAGCTGTCTCCTGTCTTAGATATATAGTCTTTTCCTATTCCAACTCTTT
Source organism: Cardinalis cardinalis (assembly GCA_014549065.1). NCBI lineage: Eukaryota > Metazoa > Chordata > Aves > Passeriformes > Cardinalidae > Cardinalis > Cardinalis cardinalis. The sequence goes on from JACDOX010000063.1 coordinate 121,711, forward strand.
GGGAGAGAATGGTTGTTCAAGAATGGCTCCACTATCTTTTCTGCTCTAGCATTCACAGATTCAGATAGTTCTGAATGGCCTCCAYACTCTTGTATTCTACATTTTCAGTGACATCCAGAAGGCAGATCTCTGAAATCAGATCCCTGGAGTGTCTGATTTAAGATATTAATAGTGATCCCAAGACTTTTATTTTTCTTTTTATTTGAACTTGAGTCAAATTCTTTGCCTGCACTTACTAAGTGCTTTAGATAAATAGGACTTTTAATCTACTATATTAGTAAATGGAAATGGCTGCCATCATAGGTTCCACATAGGTAAGAGTCTTTTCCTGTCCCAGCTGCAAAAGCAAGAATAAAAACATAGCTCCCTTTCAACAAATCACTAATCAAAGGAAGCTGACAGGTTGTCCTTTCACAGCTCAGGCTCCTTTATGAAGAAAATCTGAGAAAACACTATCAACAGATATCCCTGAGCAAAGTTTCACTGCAGTCAGCCCCAAGGCCAGCTTATTACATGACAGGTAAACATACTGCTGTCAGGCAACTTTACAATTCCAAAGCAATGCCAATTCCAAAGGTGCTTKCCACTCTCATCAAGAGAGCTGACTGCAATGCTGCCAGGCATAACGTTAGCTCYGTGACAGGCTCCAGAAACAGCACTCAGGGGAGTTACAGCATCTAAACATCAGCACAGAGCAAAACATCACTACAGCAAAATGACTATGGAAATAACACTCAAGAAGTGAGTACACATCCTGCATATGGAATAGGCCAAACAGTTAAGGAGTCCTAATTACACAGTTTTTATCCTCTTCTTTTCAATAACTATAAATGGTTGAAGTGAAGCATATCCTCTGATTTCCCATTTCWGGTACCAGATTTACAGCCAGATATAGCTAAAATGTTTCCTTTGTTCAGGATGAAAAGGCTACATGCTCGTGTTTCCATCTGCTTTACTTACAGAATGGATTGACTCACCCATTCTCCTAGAGAAATACTACCCTTTGCAGAACTCCCCCGTGCAAAGATACATAGAAATACCATATATAGGTTTGTGTATCTGTATCTCTGCTACGCTGAGTGTGTAGGCGATATGAACACATAGGTGGAGAAGAAAAGGCATCTTTAGAAGACATTTCAAACACATACTGAGCTTTTGAGAGGAAGGCAGTGTAGAAAGACAGGGCTAAATTTATGCCAGATAAAAATCAAATTTTTCTTTCCCCCTCACTCAAAATCAACAAGAGCAGCTTCAGACTGTTARATCTGGATGAAAGGTAAAGTCAGCAGAAAGGACAAGAACAGCATGATGTAATAATTTAATTGCTAAAATAATAGGAATAAAATACAAAAATGTCAGCTGGCCTCTCTTGATAAGCTTCCTCTCCATCCCAATCCGCACTTTTAAATTTTCTTTTTATCTGTATTTTCTTCAGCACCTTTCTTTTTTACATAGACACACAAATCTGAAAACCARGTGGGATATTTGATTGTGAAGGAGTTTTTACAGGAAAATCCTATGCAATGGCATTCAAAGAGCATGGTTCATWCACCAAGAACTCTGGACACAGGAACTGTTAACCACGAGGTGAACAAGGATGTAAATTCACAGCACATCGCATTTTCTGTGCTAACAATCCTTTAAACCATCCCTACATCAGCTTTACAATAGTTCACTTGGAAGTAACAATTCTCTACCATAAAATTACTGCTTCAGAGAACAATTTACAGCACATGAAATAACAGGAATGGGGCATTCAGCTTTTGCTACCTGAAACCCTGAAGAAGGTTACCAGATTGGCTGGAAGCAGCCCTAGGACAGATACCTTCTCTATACAGCAGGTGCACAGGAGGATTTTCAACACATGTACGTTCCCATTTCTACCTGAATGGGTCAGTAGCCCACTATTTCTAGACAGTACAACAACATTTTTGGGTTGGTTTTTATATTGAAAATTTAAGTCATAAGACACTACTCTTGGATTATTTCTGTCTATGCGCTTTCAAATTCATGAATAAGCACAAAGTTGCTGCTCTGTTCCAGAAGCACCTGCTAGGAATGACAACCTAAAATATACAGTTTCATAAGACACACACATTTTGTGCATATAAAAAATGCACTACAATTCCAGAGAGAGATTTCCCAATTTCTGTTTCATTATAAAATAGGTATTGCACATCCTTCATCTGTTGATCATGCTTTTCTTATTTAAAGAAGTATACATAAATTAAGATTTTTCCTATTTATATATTAGACAAACACTTCATCCAAACATACTGGCTACACATGTAAACCACAGAATTTTGTCTATTTAATCCACAAATATCACTCAAATCACTTGCAGGTTGCCACGTGCTACCATGAAAGATTAAAAACAAAAGGTGAAAAGTACCTTCTTCCAAGATATCAAGGCTCTGCCTGTTAAAAGTGCATTTCCTCTCATTTTCCTTTTCAYAGTCATATTCATAACTTTCTTCTTCGTTTACTGACATTGCTGCAGTTATCCCAGATAGACACGAAACGATGCCTGAGTCTCACAGGCGATGGGAAGTCATTCCCTCGGAGGCTGTATCTTTGGGGAGAGCAGAGTAAGGTCTCCACAAAGCAGGATACCATCTTTCCTCACTCACATGCTCAGCCAGGGAACTCCGGAGAGACTGAGTACTTGTCCTTAGCACAACAGCTTTGAGTTGTACAGATGGGGTGGAGGAGGGAAGAGACCATCTGTCTAATAATTACTAGAAGGTTTATGCTGCTCCTCACACCAGTTCTGACAGTAGCCGGTTTTTGCTCAAAAGCCCCACTGACATATTTTGGACAAAGTCAGTGGGCTGAAAGACCCTCCCTGACACTCCTCACACCAACAAGGCTCCCTCTCCTCTGCCCCTGCTCTTACGAGTGCAGTGGTAGCTTCCCACAAGTGTCTCAACACGGAAGTCTGACCCAGCCTCTGTCTGTCACACCTGGAGAAGGGTGTGCACTGCACAGARTCATAAATCACCTCTCACCTTGCCCAATGCAGCAAGACCTCACTGGAGCTGTGAACAGCCTGAGCCTGTGCACACACAGCCAATCCCACCCAGCAGAGAGATCTTCATACCCAGGGCTACGGTGGAGTACAGTCTGACTGCAGCATCCACCACACTCTAGAACMATTAAGTAAAGAAATGGGCTGGGGAAAGGAGCTTTTTTATTGCTTATACCAAGKAGAGATTGCACTGGTACAAAGAACTTAAATGACATATCCCATTAGCTGTCAAATACTGTGTTTTCCACATTCATTTTTCTCTTCAGTCTGCTGTGGGAAAAGAAATACCTCACAAGTCCACATATGGCACCCAAGTGAATTTTCAGGGGTGCGTGCATCTCTTCTTTGTTCAACAAGAAACAAATCTCCTGTGCTCAGACCTCTTTGTTTCCAACAGGCTGTGTTTGCTAATCTTGACTACACACCCAGGGCAGGCTAAATTTCTTATTTAACTTTTTGTAGCCATAGATATTTAATGTTTGCTAGGTTGCCTCCCTTACTTGCAATGGCAAGCAAGTGCCCTTTGCTGCTAAAGAATTCCTATCCATGTCACGGGGCAAAGCATTTGCAGGCGAAGTGGGGGCACTGCAAGGCAAAGGCACCTCACCATCCTCTGAGGGGACATAGCAGCTAGGAACAGACAGACAAACATTACCCTACAGGCCAGCAGAACGTAACAGTTTGAATCATGTAGGAACAATTTTGCTATTACCATCTCTCTAGTGGTGAGGAAGAACCAGTGGTGGGATAGCATGAGATGGGAAGCAACTACTTTTACACAATAACGATGAATGATTCTGTTCTATGTTTTAAACTCTTGATACTTACATGCAAACAATGCAATAATGATTATATAAATAACAGCCAAAGGATACTAAATACATGTAAGTGCTTGCTGAGGGAAGAAACACTGATTACTGAATAAAGATTTTGCCACCCAAAGCAACTTGATCTCTGACTGCCAAAATTTACTGCAATATTCAGCAACAGCAATAACCTCAAGAACTCAGGGGAAAAAATAGGATTGTCTCTTTCTCCCCACATCATTACATTAAAATATGTAATTTTAATAATAATGAGGACTGCTTCTAGTTTCTGATGCTTAGACCTTTGGTCTCTTCAGTTCTTACCTGTAACAGTGAATCAACTCTTTAAAAAATACTTAAAATCAGACAGTAAGAGTCTTAAATACCTACTTGCTCTTCAGTGACCATTTATCACATTTCAGTAACAGCTAGAAAATGGAAATTGAGAGAGTMACCAAAACACTAAGTCATATTAAAAGAATGCAGGAAACACCTTTTAAAGCCTAGGGACAGAAAAGTCCACTCCTGTCAAACATGCTGTGGTTTTAATAATCCTCACAAGTGGTCAACTACAGCTAACTATCAGTTTTATGAGGGTCACACTGAAAGGAGGCATATTGTTGTTCAAAACACATGACAATATAAGGAGTGTAACTGAACATTCCCACAAGCTGGCTTCTGAACTGTGACTAATATCAACTTGTACCACACAGGAGGACTCTGACGTTAAAAAGCAGAGAGAAAGTGTTGTAATTCCTATTTTGATATCAGCACACGATAAATGCTGGAGCAAATTTATAATGGGTGGAGAAGGAATGTAAGCCCCACCCTCACACTATCAACACATTTTTCATATATTCTGCATTACACCCCCTTAGCAGGGCAGGAATATTTACTTGCTGAAGATTACGAGCCAGATTTGGATTTCCAACCAACACCAAACAATAAGCAGCTAGGGATAAAAAATTTAAAAAGCAGCTGTGTCGTATTTCATTCTGAAAATATACAATCTAAACTGGAAGGATTCAAAAGAGATTTTTAATATTTCCTGTAAATACAACCTCAGGGACTTTAAAAGTATACTAGAATGAAGATTCTTTTTAATGGGTTGTCACTGGGAAATAAATTTGGTGTATTTGCTGCAATCCTCACTCTGAATTAGGAGGCTTTACTTCCTGTCAGGAAGCTTGTTAAGGGGGCTGCAGTGCTCCCAGCACACTCCCAGTACAGCAGCTGCACTGAGGTACAGAGGATATTCAGCAGCTCTGCCATGAAACAGGAAACACACAAACCAGGAGCTAGTTTGAAGAAGGGTGAGGCTGAACACAATACAAACAAACCCTCCTATCCTGACTCATTATTTCCAAGGAACTCCAATGCATTCAAATCATTTAAATTTTCCTTTATCAATAAAAATATCTAACTTTTGCACAATTAACTGTTACTAACAATGCTGCATCTAGAACAAAGAGATTCTCTGTAAGCCAACAAGCCTAAAAACAGCAGATGAAATGGCAGCACTTGGATTTAAATATGCTGATGAAGAAATGTGGGTATTTTGGGGTGGGCTCTTCAGAGAGGGAGATAAATTGGTTATTGAATGTGTGCTTTCTGTTAATATATACAGTCAAGCAAAGTGGGTTTGTTCAAATTTTTACAGGTTGCATGTTTCCCACTCTTTCAAAACCCCACAAAAAAAAATCTTCTGTCACTCAACCAAAAGGACAGCATGTTACTCTTGCAGAAAGGGAAAGAAATGGAATGAATGGGAAAACACTTATCTAGATACTTAGCAGTTGAACAGGATAAAACAAAAAAATATCTCTGTACTGCAATGTGTGTTGCCTTATGTGGCTTATGTGACTTGATGAAGAACAGGGAGTCAATGAAGGAGTAAAAAGAAAGAAGTGGCATGGCAAAAAGCAGAAAACCAGGAAAATGGTATCAACAATTCCGTGAATATAAGCAAGGTTCAACTATATTTACCATGTGTAGAGATAAAAGACACAGGAGCCCAATGAGATCAACCTGAATGAGCATTTTAGCTGCATACCTATAGAGCAAGGGCTGTTTCAGAAACTGCATGCTAAAGGTATTCATAAGATTCTCCCAGACTTCAGTAGCATACCCAGTGCCAGCATCCAGTGAGTAACACCAGGGTTACTCTGTCCACAGGGATGGACACAAAAGAGGCCAACGTATGAGGGAGATGATGGGTCACCACACCAACATAAGCAAGGCAACAATAAGTAATCACTTGTAAGAGATCAAGCAGAACAAGATAACGTTGTCTACTATTGTTAAAAAGAAAATTAGTGAGCTTGCTGGTAATTATATCAGTGGAGTGCAAAACAGAATAGAGGAGAGAAGCTCTAAACAATAACTGCAAACATAACAGGTGGTAAAAACATTTCAATGTGAGTGGGAAGAAAATACAGGAAGGGATGCTGGAACAAGCTGGAGCGGCTCAGGCAAACATAAAAGTGGTTAGGAGGTTCAGCACGTGTAACAAACCAGGCACACCATGGGTCTGGCAAGGGAAAAAAAGGAAAAGACACCATTTCCTCCACAAGAAATTGCAAAAATTCAGGGCCAACAAAAGGAGGAGGAAAGATCCAATTGCACATTCACAAAGTCATCTGGAATTGTAGGCAACTGAACTCACGCATTGTTATAAACTGTTGAGCTAGAAATAAACAAGTAATGGAAGAAACCAAAGAAAAGTAATTTTCTCTAAAATTAGTCTGGATTTCTGTAGAAAGCATTGTTCATTAGAAAAATATTGCACTAAGAGAGAGGCAGGGAACAACCAYATTCAGAAAAATTTCTGTGAATATACACTTATCTTTTGTTTACTTGTTTGGTAGTGTGTGGGGGTTTAGTATAATGCTTTTTTCACCCAAGTTGCACACAAGATTTTTAAGAATGTATTTTTTTCTATAAAAAAAAACTTATATGAACCTAGACTTTTATACTGTTATCTTTCATAATAAGAGTAGAAAAGTTTCAGCTTTTCCTCTTTATCACTGATTCTGTTCAAGTCTGCTATGAAAATAGCTACTTTCCCACTCAAGTACAGGCCCAGCTCTTTCCCCAGTCCACCTACACAATATACTTCGTTAACACCAAGTAAGGTGACAAGTGTCACTCTTATTATAAAATATTACACTTGGAGATGTATCTAAAAAGCATAGTGTAGTAGTTATTTATACAAGTTTCAATTTATTGTAATGTTAGTTAACATCAGTAATTCAAATAGAGTGTGACATTTTATTGTCTATTTCCACCTTCTCCTACCAAAAATAAACTCTGTGAAGTACCTTATGTAAAAGAATTAATGAATTATTCCAACCTTAGAAAGTCTTTGTAAAGACTTATAAATTGTAAATTTTGAGCATTTTTTCTTTTGCAAGATATTAAAAAATACCACTACCAAATGCAAGTTGAAGACATCATTACCGTCAGTCAGTACAGAAATTCATTACATCTGAGGCAACAGTGAGTTGCTGCTTTACCTATTAAGTTAAATAACAGCATTAATACTTTACATCCTGATTTAATTTTAAAATGTATTTTTTTCTTTGAAGAAAAAGAAACCATTTGCTGTTAAAATAATTATCAAATAAAGGAAAACCAAATAAAGTAATGGAAATCTGAGTCCCAGAGGCTCTGACAAACAACGTATGAACAATTTAATCAGAAAAAGAATTCTGTAGGATATTACCCTGTGAAGATTCCTATTAGTTTTAATGTACCACCCACTATTTTCCAATGTCATATTTATAACAAAGAGTGAACTGGGTGGGATTCAAAAGTGAATGCACACATACATCTGGAGAGTCCATGTATGGCAGAGAAATTGGCTCTCTAACTGTACTTCAATTTGTCTTAMAATAGATATTCAAAACAGGTCAGCTGAGCTGCAACTGCCTATCTCACTATACTGAATGTAAAAAGAATCTCAGGAAAATGACACTGGTATCAAAAAACACATGGCAGAAAAACAAAAAGCCAGTCAAGAGGCAGGCATCTCTTTTAATATGTCATCTGCTTCAGGTTTTCGGAAAAGCTGTTTTCTACAATAATGATGCCTTTTGTCTGCTACCACAATTACAATACTTTTCTCTGTCAAGGGTAAATGCCAACACTATTTTAAACCCAGTGAACATTCCAGTATCTAAGGCCAAAGACTGTGCCTTCCACTACATCTCTCAAATCTTCCTCTCTCTCACATACCTGAACTCCAAGTAGCAAAAGGAAGCTAAACCTTATAAAATTCTATGAACCCTGAGACTGCTGTTCACCTGAGAGGCAGAGGCAGGACTGACAGCACTGCCCTTCAGCAAATAAAAACTAATACTTTAATTAAAAAAAATAACAGCAATTTAAAAAAATGCAAAAAAGCATTATGCCTTACCTGCTTGAGAGATTATTTCCCTATCAGATATTAAGCTCTTCTTTCTCTTAGGGAAGAACTTCCCAAATACTTCAAGCAGACTGCCAGCACATACTCCAGCTGACTTGGCAGATCTCGGCTTATGGAAGAAATATCCTGGGCAGGGGCTCAGCACTCACAGGAAAACCTGTAAGCCCAGAATCCAACCAACCACTACTGTGTACCTGAGGCCCTCATCCCACAAGGTATTTAAATGTTTGCCCAACACCTGTTGCTTATTCCATTACCATGGAACTCCCACAGTTCCTCCAGCGCAGCGCACAGCTTAAGACAAAATGGATAAGCAGATCAGCTCTTAGCTCAGACATTCAGGCACACCACCCTTCCATATGACACTTTGACCAGATAGAAAAAAGATCATAAAAATGAACAACTGAAAAAAAAATGGTACCTGTGGGAGCTTTAACCTGGGGAAAGCTACAGCTTCTATGGACCATACAACTGGACTGTTTCTTAAGCTTCTAAAAGCAGGCCAACTCAGGCTGTTACATCATGCCGATTAATCAGATGCTACACTATTTACTAGGGTTAAACTGAGAGGATAAAGGTTACATAATAGATTCAATCCAACTTAAAGTGGTCAGACCTCTCAAATAAATATTGCACCTCTATCTTTGAACACCTGGACAGAAGTAATCAATTAAACATAATAGAAGTTCAAGAGTAACAAGCTTCTGAAACTGCATTCAGTTCTTAAGTGGAGGCACGTGACACTCAAAAGAACCATAAAAAAACATTCTAATTTTGTCACACTTATCTTGATGCTTCACATTCCCCTCCGGTATTGTAGAGCACTACCACAGAAATATCTCTGTGTATTACATATGTACATTATCCCCTGGGCCTATGCTCCTTCCTGCATTCTGTGCTTTGCTTCACTGTGATCTCGGACTTGCCTTGTTTAAGCTAAGCTCTCCAGCCAGAATAAAATTCATGTAAAACTTCTGCATTCCCAAAGGCTGCATCGTGCTTCAGAGTGCCATGAAAAGGGATCTTGATTTTTTTCTTGCTGCAGAGAATACAGTTTTAGCAATTCCTTACCCTTTCTTGTGTGCCTTCTATCAGAAGCCTGGTGAAAACGTTCGGTGTCCTGATACAGAAATAATCACCCTAGCAAACATTACATAAAAATTGCAAATAGCACAAAAGATAATGATTGCCAGAGTTTGTAATTCTTCCAATTCAAAAAGTTAACCTGCTCACTTCTAAAAATCTACATTTTTAATGTCTTTCACAGACAAATAACCAGAGAGAAAACATGGACTACCTACTAACACATCAAATATATGCATATTACAGGACATTGCTAATGCAGAAAAAAACACAGACTTCAAACTTGAACCAATAATCAATATTACCATCAGTATATTTAAAATCACCTCAATTATTGTAGATACAGTTAGCTTTTTGAATATTCTTTCCCCTTCCCAAAGGCAGCTCATACACAGCATATGTTGCTCTGCCACTCCCTTCAGAGAGGAAAAAGCTATACACCAGTCTCTTGCAGCACACTCACAAGAGATGCCGAGGTGCAAAAGAGGTGCAGGCATCTCTGCTACACCTGGGTGTTGCCTTTTTCTGGGTATTTCCTTTTTAAAATCATTGAATAATGATGCTCCAGTCTTACAAGCTCCAAATTCTGCAACAAGAGACTAGAAAGAAATATTTACCATCCGTGCATTCTTCATAATACCAGTCCAGTTCATAATAATCTGCTTCAATAAATTTCTGCATAGTCAGTATCCTCCAGTGACATACAGGAGATTTCACTTCGCTGCTAAGGTCAAGTGAAATGCAGCCATGCCTTCCTGCCTTTGCAAAATGCCAGAGCACAAGGCAGCTCACGGGAAGCCGAAAATGAGCTGCACATCTTCACTGAGGCCACAACTAAAATAAAAGAGGGGGGGTGTGGAGGGTGTATTTGGAAGGAAAAAAAAAAAAGAAAAAGGATGCAGAAAAGAAGCAGATAGATGCCCTGGCGGCTCCTCTAATAAAGAAGCTCTGCACAGGAGCCTTGGATGGGTGTTAACAAAATCCTCCTATCAAAAGGCTGATGCGCTGACGTTGGGGACACACACCACCGCCCGGCTGCTTCTAACTCATTCCTCTCCTCTCCAGTCTCCACATCTCTTTCAGGCTAATGTGTTGCCATGGAGACGAGCTGGCTCCAAAAGCAATGCAGAGATGAAGAAAAAGCATTTTGCTGCTTCTGGCTTTACAGGCTAGAAGGAGTCCTCCATACTGGAAACAAAAATCGTTGCTAAGAAAGATGATACAACCCATTGCTACTGCTCACAGAACAAGAGCATCACACTGCTGCAATTCACTGGGGACATGTGATACATTAATAATGAAAATCTAGTCCATTACTACTGTCCTCCRCACAGTTTGATAAAAGCCTGACTTCCTCATGGAAAATTAAAGTATGTTACTGCTTTGTTACACTATTCTGGTCTGATATAATAGAACCCTTTCTGCATCCTGATGTTGAGAAATGCCAAACAAAAAAAAGGAAAGAATCAGCAAAATCAAGACAGCAATAAATTTCTCCTCGCAAAAAAAAAAGCTAATCTGTTCCTACTTTTTGCCCTCTCCATGGACCACCTTCCCCCACCTTTTTTTTTCCCCAAGCATCCAAGTTTCATCGCTGAAGACAGGAGGTTAGGCCAAATTTTCACTACTCTATTCCTAAAAATGCTGAAGGTCATCATCCAGAATAACTTCATGTTTGTGTTCAGTGTTTTGGAAATGGAAGAAAATACTTCTGCAGCCCCAATAAAATTGTGTTTAAGCTATTAGGAGAGAACCTGTCTGAGGAACAGATGGCATTAAATCATCAAACACCACAATACAAAAAGCGCGTCTGAATACATGCAGGTACAGATACCAGGTGGATTGGCATCTGTTTTGTTCATAAGCAGCATATAGTCTTCACCCATTTCTCCTCCTCTTTTAGGAAATGCTAATTCTTTGCAAACACTAGTAGAAGCACTGGGATAGATTGTGAGTTAATATATCCCAGTAGATTAAGGTAGGAGGCCATATTGGGTCTGACCAGGGAAGACTTTGGTGTCAGTCTAGCCAAAGACTCCATCCACAAGAACAGCCATGAGCAGGCAATAGAGAACTGTCCAACATTTCCCACAACTGCCCTCCCAACCTCTAATTTCTTCATCTTCAGAGATAGCCTGAGACAGATACAGCTACTTTTAGCAATTCTTGAATGCCTTATCCTCTCTGCTCTTGAGCCCACATACATTTTCAGCATCTCCAACATTCTCTTGCAAGGAGTTCCACACATCTACTGCTCATGATATACAAACCCCTCATATTTTTCTTTGTAACTCACATTTAGTAACCTAATTTGATGCTTCTAGCTCTGGAAATCTGAACGCTCAGTCCATCTCTCCTTTTCAATCACTCATGATTTTGCATGTATCTATCAAGTTCACCCTCACTCATGTCTCTTCTAGGTTGTTATCACTTATTCTACTCCCCAACTGGTACCACTTTGCTTTACTGTAACAGAAATAGGTAAGGCCTACTCAAGCTATGCAGAGGAAAATGCTTTGGTTTCTCGACCATACCAGTATTCAACTTTCCTGGTATAAGAAATTATCACTGCAGTAGATTTGAGTCTTGCAGAGTTTCAGTTATGCATACACASAAGGAAAAAGCTACACATGCTATTAAATGCAATTAAGACTACACTGTTAAAATACTGCCAGAGAAAAAGAAAGGTTCCTATGGCAACATCAACTCAATTGCTCTGCATATAATCTATTTGTTCCACTTGTATTATTTTTGTCCAAAAGGTAATTTCGGTCTGACTAATGTTATTAAATAAGCATTTAAAATAGAAAGAATTAACACTGGCTACCACCTTAAATTGCTGCAGGGACAATCTCCTTTTTTATTTGCTGACATTTTAAACAAAGGAAATCTTCAACACGCTAGAATTTTCTTCTCTCTGTCCTTCCCACAGCACACACACTCCCTTTCAATGAGACAGGATAAAAATAGTTCAAGGTAGGGGCTTAGGGCTTTTTTGTTTGTTTGTTTTATTGATATTTTTTTACAGATTTGATTGGAGGCATACTGGTGTAATCCAGAAAGGCATTACTTTTCTGTGGAGAAAATCACTTGTGTGGCCAAACAATTTTAGAACTCCTCAAGAGACTTGAAAATATGGAATAAGTGTATTATCTCCTCAGCATGAAGACAGAAACCCTGGGCAAACTGAACATTATATATCCAGGTATCCACTCCCAAGCATCCCTTCAATTACATGAGGAATTGTACTCTATAAAGCTGGAAGGGTTGTCAAGTTAAATGGGAATTTGTGACCAAGCTGACAAAGCAGCTGCACACTTACAGAACCTACTTTCAACCTTTGCAGCCCCACTTTTCCTTCCTACACGGGTGAATCAGATTCATTTTATAGTAAACTTATTAGAACAGTACATTTTTCAGGTGGACTGATTCTACAGACTTTGAACCTCTGTGTATTCCAATCTCCATATTACAACACTACATTTGGTTGGGGTATTACTGTGTTACTCACCTAAAAGTTCACATATAATGGGGCTGAAAAAAGATTTAGGGCAATAAGTCTGTGACAATAAGGAAGCTGCACTTTCCTATTCCAAATCTAAATATAGTTATTCACATTTGTTTAGCATTCCCTTTCAGTTGCTAAATTGTGTTCTATTTTTTAATGTTTACCTCTAAATAAACAAACCCCTCCCTTTATCTGTTCTCCACAGGGCAAAGCATACAGATTGATAAAAAATTCTGGCAGCCAACTGTGAACAGCTAGACTAAGTATTCCTTAACTTTGTGGTTACAAAGGGGTTTCATTAGCAAGAAAAGATGGCTTGAAAAGCTCAAGAGCCCTCTCCTTCCTTTCTGCTGAAATAAATCCATGCTGTAGGTCAACATCAAACTGATGTGCCTAAATTACCCAGGTTATAAAAACCACACAAACCCTTCCCTTTGTTTGAAGAGCATTTTTGACAGAGGTACTTCCACCTACCCCAGCAGCACACTCAAGACTGTAGTGCACTGCGCTGCTAAGGGGAAAAGCAGCAGCAAGTCAGCCCTGCTGACAAATAGTCTTAAAAGAATGTCATTACATAGCATGGCACTATAAATCCTGTGTTTTCATGCTTAGTCATTCTCAGCTTTTTTCTCCAAACCTTTTACAGTTCTGTAAGGATGCTTTTTGAAACTGAACACTGGAGTTGGATGGAGTATTTCCAAGAAAGCTGCAATGGATTACCTCCCATTTGATTACCTCTGGGTCACATTTCTTCTCTTGGCTACAGGCTCAGGATGGTTCAGATAATTAAACACCATATCACATCATCATCTTCCACAGTCACCAGTACAGTCACCACCACTCAGGATAAAGTTGCCCATCCCATTAACATCGTCTGGAGTCCTTTTTTATCAGAGCAGTAGCTATACAGGCCACCACTATATAATGCATATTAATCACAGTCAAGGTTTGTCACAACACATCCTTTGCAAATTGAAAAAAAAATATTTTAAAGCCCAACTGATTTTTAAGGAGGGGCTGTCACACTTATTCCTAAACTAGAATCATTTACTGAAGTGAAGAGTTACTGGTGTTTTCACCTTCTAAAAGAACATTGAATAGAAGTCATCCTGTGACTATACATTTATTAAGGACAAACAACTCTGCAACTTAGGACAGTGATCCCTTCCAGTGTAGTCTTTTACTTAGCAAGAAGTCTTGCTTTACCTGGAAAGAGTAGAACCCAGAGTAAAATCTAGAGCCCTGAGGGCATTATTACCAGCAGCTTTCAGAATTGGTATTTAGAAAAATGGGTGCTTCAGATTCGACTGACTCTTCTTCATCAAACCAGGATGACAATCCAGGGCTTCAAAATCGTACAAGTGTTTCCTCCAGATGGGGCAGAGCTCATGGCTTCACACCCTAAGGGCACACTAACCTCACCTGATACAAGGAAAAGACTCTTCTAATGCAGCAGAGGGTCATACTGCTCTTCCACTGAAAAAACACTATTTAACATGAGACAGGGGCAGTCAGATGAAATTAAAGTACTTAATGACAAAAAGCTATTTTCCACATGAAAGGATTATTTCTCCCTTCCCCCAGATAATTACTGAAGAGCACTATTTTTGCATTTGTATCAAATCAAAATTGAGGTCTTCAGCAACCTTTCTGCAAAACCAGCTGTGTAGTTCAATTAAGGTATCACTGAGCATACTTAAACACTAAGTAAGACCATAATAGCAAGAGCCAGACATTTAAGAGAATACACTCCTATCAACAATTCAGAAAATTGAGAATAAAGCTTTAAAGAAACAAAATTTGCAAACTGTTCACCAGCTGGAAATAATGTACACTACTATCTCCTTTTTTTGTTATATTTTTCATGGAGACAGCAAAAACATTTGTAAAATGAACTTGAGCTTAATACTACGCTCAATTGGCTAGACAAAAATATTACAGCTGCATGGTTATGACCTATTTTTCTAACAAGGCAAAAAACCCACTGAGAGACATGATTACAGCTTCCTGGGAGAGGAAAGGAATGCATTACACTGAAGGAATATAGAATAAGGGAGCCCAGAACGGGACCGAGAACTCCAGGTGTGGCCTGATGAACATCAAGTACAACTCCCTCAAACTGCTGGCACTACTCTTCCTAATACAGCTCAGGATGCCATTAGTCTGCTTTTCAGCAGAGGCATTTTTCTGGCTCATGTCCACCTTGGTGTTCACCAGGATGCCCAAGCATCCTTTTTCTGCAAGGCTGCATTCCAACAGCTGGACTCCAGCATCTACTGGTGCATGGGGTTGTTCCTCCCACCTGCAGGACTCTGCACTTCCCTCTGCTGAACAGCACAAGGTTGCTCTTGACTCATGGATCCAGACTGTCAAGGTCCCTCCTAATGGGAGCACAAATCCTTTGGTGTCTCAGCCACGCCTAGATACTGCCTATGTCTCACCCTCTCAAATGCTGCACAGCCTGCTGACTTCCTCTCAACTTCTCCACCTGGTGACAGCTTTTCCACAGCAGCACACCTCCTGCAAGAAAGGAGGCCATCTCTCTTTACCTCAGGATAGGGAGCAGCTCTGGGCACTTCCAGCAACCTGACTGTTGCAGGGCTGCCTTCCCAATCTGAAGCTCTGTCTGGGCTAAAGTCTCTGCTCTGAGAGACAGGTACTCCAAAACCTGGAGAATGCACCCTGTGGCACAGTGCCACCACATCTGAAGACTTAGGTTATTCTGAACTCAGATGAAGATCCCTTCTTTGCACCATTCCAGAGAAACTACTACATCTGTTAGCTGTATCTGACCATCCCTAAYGAGCAACAGCTCCAAAGAAGGTGAGGAATATCCTTGGGTCAAGAGCAGCTGACAGCTTCTCAGAAGCCACTAGGACTTGCTGAGGCCCACACGCCTGTGGCTCACCTTACACGCAGCAGTGGGCACMCTGCTTCTCAGAGAGTTCCCAGATGGGCCCTAAGCCTCCCTAAGTTGCCAAGGAAAAACTCAGACTGCTGTGCCTGCTCACTGCTTCTGGTAGCTGTGCTCACAGAGAGCTGTGCTCTAGGCCTGGCTCTCACACAGACCTCCCCAAAGCCCTCAGCTAAAAGTGAGCTTGACTCTCCCTAATCTGGGGGCAGGGAGATGGAATGTCATTTTGCTGTATCATACTTTCATTTAGGCTTACTTAAAAGACACTCTGCCTCAACCAGACTGGTCAGATGACATTGAATTTATGAGATTATGCTTTAGGATAAGATCAGTTTTACTTAATTCATTTGGCAAAAACTGGCTCAGCCTTCCATCTGAAGGAAATAATAACAAAGAYGTGCTTTGGAGTTCCAGAATGTAAAATAACAGTTGCAGGCCTAATACTATTCAGTTCCTCCCAATTGCCTTCTTACCCAATGGCAAACTAAATTTTAAGAACTAATTCTCTTGGTATAGCTTAAATCTCCACAAAAAGCACTGAATAAATTAAAATGCTTGGATATTTGACTGTTCATTTTCCTACCAGTATCTTCAAAAATTAATTAAAAATGAGAGCTAAGCAGCCTTATGCTCACCCTCTWGTGTTACATGGCCCAGAAGATTCCTACTGACTTCTGAGTCTTTGTGGTTGTGAATTGGACTGAGGATCTCAAAAAAGCCACAGGAAGGCAGAAGAACCYGCTCTAAACAGCCACAACAGTATGCCTAAGGGTCATTGCTGATTCTTCTGCTATATGGATCAACACAGTGTGAAACTCATCATATTTCCACCAACAGGTTATAAATCACCACCAATCTCAACATGCAAACAACTGCAAGGAAATTTCCATAAGTCATTGAAAAATCAAACTTTCAAAGAGACAAGCTACAGTAGTTGCGAACACCCTCATCGAGGTTTTTGAAACAAACTAAACAGGTAAAAGAGGACTAGCTTAACTGCAGCACTGAAAATTGTGCAAGCAGTCACACCCTGGAACACTCTCCAAAGTGGTGGTGGCAYAATTCACAGAACTTTTCTGCCAACTTACTTAAAACAAAAACAGTTTTTTTACTTTCATAGTTCATTGTGCCATAAACCAATGTTTGCAATCAACGCAATAATTTTGAAACATGCAAATTTATTATGTTCTTGCACTCTCATGTATAGATGGAGTCTGTGACTTGTTCAGAGTAACTGAACAAGGGTATAGTCAGATGTCAGTTGCCATGGTATCAGTCTAAGGCTAGACCCAAATTTGCTTAAACTTCCTGAACTACGGTCTATACACAAGTGTCTGTCTGTAAGCAGTAAGAAATAAATGTTTCTTTATCGAAAATCTCTTTGCTTGCTTCCTCTACTTTAAGCAGTTATTTCGTAATAAAAGCAGAAAATATACACTGTGGCAGTAATTATACTCAGTTTTGGTTTTTTTTTCGTTCAAGCCAGTTGATTGAAAGAAATCTACAACCACAGCAACATGGTGAGGTTGCAGACATTATGCTATTTCATTAGCTTGTAAGCTAAAAGCTAGATAAAATTGTTAAGTATTCACAGTTTCAGGCAGCTATGCTATCCAAATTCTCTGTTGTTCACAGCTTTCTTTTCAGAGTAAAAGAAGGGCTTGGGGTGGAAGGGACCTTTAGAAGTCACCTAGTTCCAAACACCCTGCCATTAGCAGGGCATCTTCAACTAGACTGAGTTGCTCAAAGCCTCATTCAACCTCACCTTGACAATTTCTAGGGATGGGACACCCACAATTTCTTTGGGCAAGCTGCTCCACTGCCTCACCACCCTCACAGTAAAGAATTTCTCCCATATAACTAATTTAAACTGACACTGTATCAGTTTAAAGTCATCATCCCTTGTCCTGTCACTACAGGGCCTGCTTAAAAGTCCCTCTCTTGCTTTCCTGTACCCCCCTTTAGGTACTGAAAGGTGCTCTGAAGTCTCCCCAAAGCCTTCTCTTCTCCAGGCTGAACAGCTCCAACCCTGCTGGCCTGTCTTCAGAGCAGAGGTGCTCCAGCCCTCTGATCATTTTCATGTTCCTCTGAACGAGCTCCAAYAGGTCCATGTCCTTCTTACATTGGAGGCCCCAGAGCTGGACACATACTCCAGGTGGGAGTCTCACAAGGACAGAGTATATGGGAAGAATCACCACCCTTGACATTGACCTCCCTGGACCTGTTGACTATGTTTCTTTCGATGCAGCCCAGGATACATTTGGCTCTCTTGGCCACAAGTGTACATTTCTGGATCAGGTTGAGCTGTCAGCCACCACTCCCAAGTCCTTTCCTCAGGGCTGCTCTCAATTCATCCTCCACACAGGTTGTACTTTGTATCCATTCCCAGCAGTCACACAACTTCCATCATCTTAGCTGGTAAAAGGATGCTGCCATAGGGATTTTTGAGTTCRTTGTCCCACTAGCAAAACATTTTCCCATGGTTATTGCAACAGTCCACCCACACAGACATTATTACTTGTGAGACAGGCCTAATCAGGTTACTAAAGACCTTGGAAACCTTACGTTTCAAAACATTTATTTAAGCCAGCTTCTGCCATCACTGTAACAGCACTAATAGGCTGCTACAAAACCAGCAGTAGTACATTTGATTCCACAGATGAGCTTCAGCTTGTCTCCCCACCCTTCCCACTATTTTTGTGCGATTGGGGGTAGGTGAAAAGCATATGCAAGTTTTTTACTAAAATACTTCGAGCCCTTAATTGAAGCATGAACATCAGAAACTCAGTTCTTCATATTATTCATGCTTTTCTTTACTAGCTATGCTCCTTACAAAGAGATTGCTCAATTGCTTCAAAAYGCAATGAAGCCCAGCTTTGCGCTGAGCCCTGTAACTCATCTCTCCTGAAGMTCTACAATACCTCAGTAGGTCTACCTAAATCTAGTGACTACTATAACCCATGTAAATCCACTGCTATTGCCTTACCATAGCAGTCATGGAGATGAATCACAGAAGTCTTCTCTAATTGCACATCTAAGTCAATATCCACAGTGGTAGAAACCAGAGACATAAGTCCATTCACCATGATAAAGTATCTACAGGCTCAAAACAAAGGAATGAATAACAACAAAGGTCACAACTGTACTCATGTTCCCTCCAGGCACAAATATTTTTTTGTCTGATGGTACGAATATGAATAGAAGAAAGAATGAAGGGACAAACCATCTCAACCAAATGGTCAGAGTTTGGTTCTTCACAAGGCTTTTCTAGAAGCTTAAACTGCAGCAAAATGATTTCAWGTCATTCTGTGATGCTGGCACATAGTGCCACCAGACAACAGTGCAATGTGTCAGAGAACACAGTCAAAGAAAGTGGATATGGAAAGAGGTCTAAGCTATCTAAACTGCATAGATACAGAAACTTCAGTCTTTTTGACAGAGATCACAAGCAAAAAGAAGTATTTTAGTTTCTCCAGTATTTGATAATGTGGAAAGGTGCATGAACAAATTACAAATGCAATGGCTGTTCTTGATTAAATGTTCTCTTCGTTTTCTGTCTACCACAATCTTRGAGACCAAAGCAGTAAATCAAACAGTTCTCTTGCTCTCCACAGTTTTCAAAGAATTGCACAGATACTTCAAAGAAGGTAACAAAAATAGCACTATTTTATTTGTTTCTCAGTACAATTTCTGAGTTTTTGACTTACGGAAGTATTTCAAGGTCTCTTCTATTTGCTCAGTTGTTAAGTCAATATTCRCATCAGGGGAAATGAGAGGTGTGTGAAGCCAGTCGTCGTGGTCATAACCGTAGATTGTATCTGCTCTTAACTTATAATGAGGCAGCTGCTCTTCCAGGAGACTGATGATTTCAACTTCAGGAAGATTGGTACTATTGCACACATCTGTTAAGGGAAAGGGAACAATCTCTATTAGCTACCTTGAGTACTATACATACAAGCTTTCAAAAACTTCAGTTTGTTTTGATATCAACAAGATTTTGCTGCATGTAAAGAACAGCTCAATACAAATATATTTAGAAGATATGCCTGGCACAAATGATCCCAAAATATCCTATTTATTAGTAATACAAGGGCATGCTCTCTTAGTGACAAAAAGCTTCACCTCTAGRAGCAGGGACATTTATTGAAAACTAAGTGGGCTAGGGTGGGGAATAGAGAGCCAGTTCCAACTGGAGTATGAAGAAAGCATTAGTGCACAGARGAATGTACATTTTTGATGTTCTACTCAATCTCAAGATAATTTTTAGCTTGCAAGCCTTACGTATCTCCTTAACTTGATCTTGGACTACAATTAAGTACCACTTTATTTTTTTGCCTTTGCTGCTGGCAGATTTTTCTCAAGAAACAAATCCAGGACTGCAATAGCAAGCAGCATCACAGTTCACACCTAAGACATACTGGTAAAGATGATTACAGGGACTTCCAGGGCACCTTTTGACACTATCTTGACTTGCATTCTGTGCTGCGGCCCCTCATGCTCACAAACATATCAAGTTAGCACGCAGTTCTAAAAATGGATACCAACAGCCAACAACAACTGCAAAAATGTTACAAATTAAATTAGAGCTTTAAATTCAGGCCAAAACGTAGCTGAGAAGTTTTAACACAAAAAAACCCAATTCAAGGTAGAACCTTTTTTACCTTGAGGACGATCAAATAGGGCCACAGGGACACTAGAAGTCAAGTAAACAATGCCATGAGCATTTACTCTAAAAGATCTGCCTTTAGTAGCAGTCAGAATAATTACCTCCTGAGGCACCTTCATATTCTATTCAATTCTATTCAAGAATTTTGAGAGTGTGTCAACACCCAAAACAGTCACGATACTTCTAACTATATGTTTAATTATCATATACCATTAAATACAATGTCATGCTAAATATCTATTAAGAAACTGACCAAACCGTGGTATGTTTTCAGTAAATACTTGGAGCATCCATCTGCACATTTTYCATTTCCACACCAGTATGAAGAGAAAACACCACCGTCCAGCACACACAAAGTAAGGAAGAGCTATCTAAGCCTTTTTTGGAAGAGCAATACACCAGAACTCCCACTTTCACCAGTGTCATAGCTCTTGCAACTCTTGCTGAGACTCACTCCAGAGTAAACCGCAAACACTATCTAAACCCTGAGTGCTCCCATGTACCTTTACACAGCCATGACCACGCTCATCATGGTCCCCAGCCAGCACATTTTGCCAGGAGCCCCATGTACACTCCAGCCCCGGTCCTGCCCTGTGCAGTGCTGTGACCAGGCCTGTGCCCAGCTCTGCTCCCTGCTGACACTGACTCATCATCCAGGCTTCCTGGATTGCCGGCATTTGTCTGATGATCGACCCCTGGAGAGTCAGTTTGAACTGTTGCTGCCAGCACCTTTGTTCTGCTTGGGAACAAAGGGACTGGGCCGTGCCAACAAGGATGGTGCCCTTCCCATCCTATCAGCTGCCTATAAGGCAGCCCTGCTCTTGCTGCTTCCTGACAAGGGCACCAATTTTTGTAAAAGAAACTTACTCTTGCTGGATTGAGGTAGACCTGCAATTCCACCATAACTAAGTGGAAGCTCCCCTCTGTCAAAGAAGGCGAGGAAAGAGAGAATGGGGAAGTAACACATACTTCTCTATACATCATTAATTACCTGTTTTTTACCTCTTTAAGCCAGAAATTACATTGCCAAAAGCATCTCAAGCACTAAAAACTGCAAGAACATTACTATTCTATCARACAACAGGGCAGACAGTACCAAGATGAACTCATACTGTCAATCTCCTGCCTACATACTTCACATAATCCTGATAACTAGAACTATAACCCACTTGGGAAAGTTGCACTGTACTTTATGGTTCAAGGAGTCTGCTATTACTTATCAGGAGCTATTCTCCTCTGCCTTCATCCACACGGCTCTGCTAGCTGTTGTGCATATGTCTTCCAAGCCTCCCTGCAGTTAGATGCCCACAAGTGCATCTGTTTTTATAGAGCTCTGCGCTACGCAAGAATCAGCCTGCACACATAATTTTAAGAGGTCCTTGCAACCTTCTCAGAGGGATTACTGGTTTGCACAGAGAAACAAGATCTGTTCCCCATGCTTTGAAAGATGACAGCCAGCCTGTAACTACAGACTTTCTTTTTCCCTGGCTATCTTTTTAATGGTTGACAGCATCATCTCAGTGCCTGCAACCATGTGAGTGCAAAAAGACAACTGATCTTCTGAAAAACACCTGCTGACATCCACTAGACAATCAGAAACCTCTCTGTGTACGTGTACACATAAAATAATTTTCTTTTATACATCTATCTTTGGATTACCTAATTGCTCTCAATCTCAAGAAAATAGAGGTAATTTTTTCATTGGGGTTGTTTTGGAAGAGTTTTCCTGGCCRAAATGTTAGTTTTTCTCTTCAGGAAATTGCAAGCATCTACACAGCCCAAGATGATGATCTTGGGAACAAAGAAATAAATACTTTGAAAAATTCAAACTTTTAGTGTCTTCCTCTTTTTTATTATTAGGATTCCAAAAGAAACAGACTTTATAGATTAGATGAGAAAGTTTCAGTTGTACAGATAAATAAACTGGCTTGTTTTATCCCAAAAACTAGTGAAAACTGAATGCAAAGGAAGCGACCACTAAAATGTGAGGAGAAAAAAAAAACCCTCATTCATGCACACACAGAAAAAAACCCCATACAGTTTTATTATGGAAAAGAAATCCACTAGAATGTGAAGGCTAGGCAGTAAAAAAATAAGAATTATCATGGAAAACAAGTCAACCAAGAAAATTCTTCTACTCTACCATATAATAAATCCTGAGCGTTTCCAAGCAATTCAAAAGGCTAATAACCGGAGAAGAAGTTAATGAGTAATTGGCAAGGCAACTTTTTATGACGCTGTTCTGATGCTATTGCCATTAACTTCTACTGTAAGTTTAAAATCTGTGTACCAGCAGGAAATACGAACAGGCTCTGATGCAATTGCCTATTTAGAAAAACAGAACACCATAATTACACTTGTTCATGACTAGACATTAGTTCACCACTTAAATCATGGCAACATTCTCAGTGCTACAGTTACACAATCTCTCCCCCCTTCACTTTTCCTCCCCTACCTTTTCTGCGATGCACATATTTGTATTGAGAAGATATGCAGATTAACACCACCCCCATCTCCAAACACCAGGTATATTTTTATAAGATCCTGATTGTGCTTCCACAGAGGTATTTTTAATTATTTCTGATTAGAACTGCTAAGATAAACAATTAAGTAACTTCTCTAGTAAGAACACCCAAGAAGTCATCTGTGATTGTGAATTATGAATAAGTTAACTGATATCCAACAGATATAAAAGCACTTCCTCTTCTCCTAGGTGGTACCTCCATTTCGTTGAGAAAAATATAACACCTTACACTTAAAACAATTAACTGATAATTAATTTTAAAATGATACAACAAAATATAGCTGAGCCATATCCTTTTGAGTTGCTGTTGCGGATTCTGAGGTTTGTAATCTAAGCAATTGCCAGCTTTCATTTTTTTGGAAAATACACTTAGCAAACAAATTTCTACAAGCAGATAAAAACCAACTTAAACAGTTAATAAGTTATGAACTCATGATTCTTAGTAAACTCATGATTCTTAGTAAATTCTCAGTAAAATGGATCATTAAAGGTTCTGCTTATGCTCTTGCAACTCTACAGCTTTCAGCACTTCATATAAATAATTAAATATTTTAAAAATGAATAATTTTCACTCTTTTTCATAGTATTTTTGAAAGTAACATGTTCTACGGCTTTAGTTTCTTCTTAGCTTAAATATATGAACACCCTACCTCACTTGTTTTGTTGCAAATATGTATTCCTCCATGCCCTGTTCCTCAGGAAATGAAGAAGGTACTCAGTCTGCTTTGCAGTAATTTTTGACAACATTCCTCTTTGTGCTCTCTGTTTTCTAAATAAGATTAAAACAAATGTTTTCAAAGACTTTTGTCCTGCTTAATTTCTTGCTACGGTTTCTAATCTTCTCTGCCCATAAAGAAGATGCAAAACAGGCAGAACACTCCAGCTGAGTTCTCTTCTGCATATTTCTTCCCACTTCAGTATCCCTTGGGTAGTTTTTAATGGATTACCTACTAACATGTTTCATATCTTTTCATACAATGACATTTGACTGGCTGGTGTGTCTTTCYCATTCTGGACATACTAAACCTCTACCCCATGCCTCTCAAGACAGCCACTCAAGTTTCACTAGTTATTTCAGTTTGCTAAAAGGAAGCAAGGAAGCATTTCCTTAAAGGAAGTTTTATTATGCTTGCTGATTTAGGTACCTTTGACTATTTCATCAGTTCTCTTTCTTCTAGGCACATCTCTATCCATACTAAATACTATAAATATAGTAAACTAATTCTTCACTGTGGAAACTGAAGTGAGGGTAGGAGGATGGCTTCTTCCTTTCCCCACTTTTTTTTTTTAATTTTTCACATGCAGAGAAAGGAAGAATTTGCAGGACAACCATGTTCATGMGAGGATAAGAGGACACTTGCTTATTTTCAGATGCACCCTTGTGTCCTTCCTCTGCTGACAAGTGAGCAAGGAGTTGATCATAGAGAAAATGGAGTGAAGTCTAAAACAATGGGAGCTGACTGTATGGAGACAGCACAACTCCCCATGGAATGCCTTTCCCCTCTGCACTTAACAACATAGAGATCACAAGACATTGTGTAGGGTGGTCACCCACTGTCCTTTGCATCCTGCACTCGCACATTAGGTCACTTGCCATAAAGAGTTACATGTGTACTTAGCTGCCAGTGTTACCCGGATGGGTGGAACTATGCCAGCATCTCACAAACAAGCAATTCAGCCTCGGTCACACCAACTTCAGCTAACATGAACGACAGGTAGACAGCTTTGAAAATCTCATTCCTATTAACATGGTCACCTAAAACGTGGCTTAAACATTTCTTGTCTAAAAGCATCTCATCTGTCAAACTCTATTCCCTACCAGGCTTTTGGGTTTCCACCTGTTCATGGCTATAGAGGTATCTTACTGTAGGAAAAAAAACCTAGTGTGACTGATAAAGAAGGAGCACTTGCTCAATTTCAGGACAAGCTTCACACTAGAGCTAATGATAAATTCAGAGAATGAACCTAGAACAATGAGAAGGGAAAAGGGCATGGGGAGTGTGGCAGCCAACAACACCCCAAAACACAGAGAACACACACAGAAAAAATGAACTGTACAAACCTCAAAGCCTGGTGTCTGCAGGAGCCTTTACAAACACAATACAAACAGCTTGTCAGTACAGTCCTCAGAAAGAAGACAAAAGATATAGTTTCTGCCTGTSTGCATTCTGATTCAAACCATCCCTGATCTCCATGGTTTTACTGCTTTGCTTGCGAGCAGAGCCCCCCTCCCAAGGTTAAAAGGACTCCCAGGTCTCCAGAGAACCTGCCGGCAGGACAAACTGCCACCTGCCAGCAGGACAAACTGCCACCTGCCGGCAGGACTGCCTTAGTATCCGAACCCCAAATCCCACAGGACGTTTTGCCAGCCAGTTTCCTGCTTTCAGCCCACTCCTGTAAGTGGAAAAAACAATCACTCACAAACCCAGCCCTGCCAGGAACCATGCTCAGGGCTCTGATCAAGAAGAGGTGTGCCAAAACACACAAGGCATGACAGAAAAGACCACAAGAACACCACCCAGAGAGTATGATTCCCAGAGCACAGTGCCCCCSAGTTGCAGTCCTGATGGAAGCCAACACCTTGCAAACAGCACAAAGTGGCTGTACTACCCAGAAATGCCTCCTCTGAACAAAGGGAAACAAGTGCTGAACAAAAGCAGTGTGTGCAGCAAAACAACTCCTCTCTGGGTGTGACCTTAGGGAAGTGCTGGGCTGCTTGGCAACCTTCAAAACACAAGCTTTGGTCATCAGGTTGTATCACATGCCTACCCTGAGTATCTTCCAGGAAACTCCACCACATCAAACCCCTGCTGCTCAGCCCACAGCCAGAAAGGGGCAGTCTAAATATCCTCTTCTTCTTAAACACAAACAAAGCAAACAAACAAAAGAAAAAAAAAACAAAAACAAAACATGCCTCAGTAGAACTCTCAGGCAAATCTTGCACTTCTTGTAAAAGAACTAAAACATCATAACTTGTCACTACCTTTTGAGGCAGCTGAGGAAACAGAAGTAGATACAAGCACAGTAACAAAAAGAGACAAGAGAAACAAGGAAACTACGTTATTTTGTGGGACCACATACTCCTGTCTTTGATTTTCAATCCTGTCCTATATCCCACATACATATTACACTCACTATTGACATTTAGTCCTCTCAGAATTTTTTTTAAGTTGCCTTGTTTAAAATCTTTGAGAATCGACAGTCAATAAATAACAATTCCAAAAAACAATAAGCACACAATACCTGCACAGAGTTACTTCTAGTGCTGGCTCCATACAAGGTTAAGTAAAAGTAAGGTTCTCTGCAGAGAAGGGCTACAGCATGGAGGCTAAAGTCCAGCCACACGTAACACAAGAAATCGAAGTTTGTCAAGTTGAGGCTATTCCATGCCAAATACCAGAAGATTTTGACTGCTAATTTTGCTCCCTCTGACACTGAGATTAGCCACCTAATCTAGATCAACAAGGAGTCAGGAGGCCATGACTACATTAGCATTCTCCTTTTTCAGAAGGCCCASAAGCCTAACCATATTCCAATGATGGAAGCAAGCAGGATGGTCTCTCTCTAAATGTTTTTCCAGCAGATATTTCCTGGTTGCTTGGAACAGCCCAATAACTGTTCCATCTTCCCCATGCTTTCTGTCCATTAAGACAGTGATGGAATGAACTCATCTTCAACACTACAAACAGATCCACATAAAAATTAAAAACAGAGGGAAGAAAGTACTACCACACAATTAGGCTGCTACCTACACTACTGAAGAGGAAAACATGGCCTGTAGTCATCCATTATTTGAGTTCTATAGGCCCACAAAGACACAGTCATTATGTATTGACTGAGGCCTACAATTACAAGTATTTCTTGAGCATTATTTGACAATTACATGTATATGTCCAGAGAAATAGGCAAAACCCCAGAACTTACCATATTCCTTTTCAATGTCAGTTCTAGGATGCTCAGAATGTACTGAAACTGTACYGAAGTCTTTCAAATAATACTGCTGAACTCAGGACATGTGTTTCAATGTAAAGCAAGTAGTTAGCTTCTCAGGCAAAGAAAAAAAATAAAATCCAATTCACTGACTTGTCCAAAGGGAAAGATAGCCCTAGCATCCTTACACATCTGGAGTCTCACTACTGGCTGCAAAGCCAAACATCTGGAAGAAAAGCCCTTCAACATGAAAGCTGTCTCATACTTCTAAAACTCAGACTCCTCAAACAGCCACGGCAGCTTCTGTAGCTTGATKGGTGTGGTATGACATGATTTGGAATTGCAAGTTCTGCCACACCTTTAACCAAAGTTGTTTAAGCAGCAGTTCTTCTGCCTCTGAATGTGGAAAAAACTGCACAAAATCCTGGCTTCCACGGGAAAACAAAAGATTCCATGCCAACCTCTTTTCGGCTCGGCCAAACACACCAGCTAAAGACTAGGATAAAGTTGAGAATGTCAAAGCTAACGAAGATGAAACCCCACAGTTCCAATGTGAGGAATGCCATTGTTTACCAGGCTGAAGTCTCCCAGCTTTGGTTCCATCCTACATATACACTCCTGCTATGAAAAAAACCTCAGACAGATTTGGTGATTTGGTCCATTAAACTATTAGGATCCTACAGTACRCTATGTCATAAATTTAAATGAAGCTTTCTTTAAATGAAAGTATGGAAATGTTTCTCCCTGTAGATAAATGCACCCATAGTAATGATTTTTACATTAAACAGAAAATAAAAGGAAACTCTGCCACCATGGCTATTCTTTTAGACTAAGAACAAAAGCTATTCATGTACCAAAGGCATGCTGGCAACGCACGGTTCAGCAGCAGTAAGAATAAACACATTCATTAACCATTAGGATCTTCCAGCTGCCAAGAGAGACTGCAAATGTCTCAAAAACCCATTGATAAATCATGGAGTATGAAAACCCTGAAAAGCAATTGTCYTGCTTTTCCTTGTTGTTCAGCCCAGCTACAAAATGTGCCAGCCACCAAACAATGGCTGTCAACAGAGCTTTCACAGAATCACAAGCAAAACATGAGAATTAAATCTTATGTAGCTTGCTCTTTACAGATGCTTACTTTAAGTGAAAAATGTGTTCCTCCATTATGGACACACACACATACATTGAGGGAGAAAGAAAATGCTATTTTCACATATTTAATTGCRCCAATAATCAAATGTAGCAATTTAGTCTTCCTCACTATTCATTGCACCACAACAGGAAAACAAAGAATGCAGACCAAAAAAAATCCCAAAAAAATCTACTAGGCACTTGCCTTCAGTAACTTCTCCAAAGAACAAACGCAGAACACTGATCAACACTTACTGCTTTCATGCACCCCTATCTTGAATAAAGTACATATTTAGGAATGATAAGGGCTTCTCAAAACAAGGGAAATCTAAGAAGAATACCTTTAAAAATGTAACCCTGGACTTGTAATTCCAACAGTTGCTTTCATAGTGAGCTCAGAATTGACAGTTTACACTAAAAAACATGGATTTTATTAGAAAGCATAAATAAGTAAGAGAGCACAGCAGAATTCTGCTTAAGGGAATACCAACCAACCATCATCAARCCACAAAAAGACAATCCTTGATACAATAAAAACATATGACCAAGATACAGATTAAGAGATAGAGTGAAAACCTGACACAGGAGAGGAATCAGAAAAAAACATCAGGTAACTTGAAAAGGATAAGAGCTGGAAAGCAACTGTGAGAGGATATGAAGAGGAGGGGAGAATCTGCATGGAGTTGACTGAGAGCGTACCAAAAGCCAGACATAAAATTCAAAACAGAGGTAATGATGCAGCAGGCACAGAGAATAAGAACATTTTGTCAGAGTATGCTAGACAGAAATGGTCAGACTCATAGAATTGTTCTAGTAATGCCAAAGGAGCTACCTCATGTTAACAGRACTGGCATTTTCAGAATGCTTTAGAGAAAGGAAGATTGTTCAGAACTCAGAAATTGCTGCTTAGAGAAGTGTCAGGAAAGAGGGAGAAGATACCAAAACTAAACCAAGCTTACAGGATGAGACTGGTGACAATAGCTTACAATAAAGTAAAGGGGCTGAGGAAAGGACCAACATTCTCATAGCCTTATTTAAATGAGAGACCAAGACATCTGGGAGAGAAGTAGACTGGGGTGTAAAAAATGATTAAGGTTTTTCAAAATCATGAAGATAACTTCATAAGGGGAAAGAAGAACTGATATTCACCAAAATCCTGCAAAACTAGGACAAATACTGACAGAAACTGCAAGATCAGTGTTACTGCACACAGGAGTAGCAGCCATGAACTTCCAGGGTAAAACAATCAGCAGATCTAGATAAGAAGCAGCTATGGACAGGTTTCAACACTAAATAGTTCTGCATGATGGAGGTACTTATGCTGAGAGTAGACTACTGGGAGTGGCTGAGTATGTGATCTCCATACCAGCATCTGCAGTTTCTGGAGTCAGAAACACAGTCCACAGCAGAGCATTTCTTATGGTCTTTGCTCGAGTTCCAGCTCCACCAAGCAGTATTTAACATCTCTCATATTGACAAAACGGAGAAAAACATGGAAGTCCCACCCCAAACCAGGGGTAGAATAAGAAGCAAATTCTAGAGCAAGTTATGCTCCGCTAAAAGAGAAATGTAACCACAACAGTAAAAGAGAAACAGAACCCAGAGAGATTCAAATAACGGGAAGCAATTTAAATCTGTTAATATTTTATCAATATTTTTTTTAACAATTTAAAGCTTAGAAGTCAACCAGCAGGCCTGTAACAGGTACCAAAATCAACCAGAGCACTCTGTTSAACAGTCTCAGAATAGCAAGTACACGGTTTCTGGTAGTAACTCACATGCCTAGAATAGGACAGCAACAGGTACAGCTGTCCCCATCRCCTGCATAACAACAGTAAAGCAATCTCACAACAACCTGTAATACCTAAATCCCTATGGAGTTAATTTAGAGTAATCATGCTTTATCGTGCTTGAAACAGAAGGAATAGAAATTCAGCCTTTCAGCACAACAACGCATATCTTGAGGGGGACACACATATAATGGAATGCAAATTCTGTGGGCCCAAAGCATGTCTTTTAAAATAAAGTGATTACATAAAGAAATAGTTAAAAGAACACCAGTTATCTGTAGGATCAGTCATTTATCAAAATGGGCTCATGTTGCCATGAAGATGGTAATTTGGTGTAAGAGAAMAAAATCTCTTTCATATAGGAACATATTTAAAGCCTGAATAAGGATAGAGACAGAATGAAAACCCAGAGAAAACTTTCTGCACCCAAACATTGCTAGGAGATTGTGTGAATGAGACTTGGCAGCAAGACAAAGTTGGTTTCTCTGGGTGTTATGACTCCTTCCACTGCAGTCACTGCAGTAACGTGCAAGTTACACAACCCAAAAGGAAGGTCAAACAATATCAACTCTTCTCACTGACACCTTCCTGCTGAAAAAAAAAAAGACATTTTGTTTGACCCCTCCATTAATGTAACTTCGTTTTTAGAAATAAAAAAAAAACCCACAACAAAACTTACTTATGCTGATTGCAAACAAAGACACAGAACAGGTTATTACCACACAGCATTTCCCAATAATTCAAGGAATTATTTCCCTCAGGAAATTGTCCTGAACAGCCAGAAAACACATTCCTACATGTGTTTAGTATGAGTAATTAGTACAATGAACAAATGAATTATGCAAACTAATGAAGGAGCTGGGCAATTTAAATTACAGTCCATTCATTCTCTCCCTTTCCAGAGAAGGATGAAGAAAACCTACATGGCATATTAAGCAGTTAGCTATTGAATTACAAACTACACCATACCAAAATCAATGCAAATTGTGAGTATTCAGACATGCAAAAGCAAACAAAGGTAACTTACTGAAGATGTCTAAGGATTCTGTGTTAAGCATATTTTAAGAGAAAAAAAAAATTAAAAATCAAAAAGCCTCACAAAAATATTCTGGCAGTCAGACAGCTGTCACAAGAGTAATATCCAGTGATATTTGACTTTCATCCGCACTGTACTCCCCATTTCCAGAGGGACAGGATTTGTSAGACAGCAGGTAACAGATAAGAAAAAGGCAATCAGACTAAGAGGCTTTTGTAATTCATAAAACTGGGACTACTGACCAATTTAGAGATACTCTGCTTTTTCATGTCAAGATTACAGCCCTTCCTGTTCTACAAAAAATGCGATGAGGGTGGTGGTATTAGAGAAGAAAGTCCCCAAATCCAGTTGCTGTTTTCATCAACATCTGACTGAAAGTATTCATATCTGCACTGCAATTACAGAAAAGGCAGACAGACCTTGAAAAGTATTTATACTTTTTTTCTAGCTAAAAGAACGCTAGATGGTGCTACATCTGTATTCCTGTCGCTACACTCTCAGAAGACGAGAGCAGCAAGAAAAAGAAAAGKTAAAAGGAAAAAAAAATCCAACTAGGACAGTATAGGTGCCTCCCACACGTAGCAGCACYATGCCACTTCCATACAGTGCTGCCCTACTGTCCACCAACCTCAGGGCTTCAGTCTCCTGCCCATTTACCTGCAGGAGCTCCACAATCAATAGAAAACTTGAAGTCAGATGACATTGAACTTTTCTCCTAAATCTTGCTAAGAAAACCTAGAATGAAATATTACAAAATAAAAAATATATTACAACCCCTACTTAGTCAATTTTCAGGTTTAGTGTTTAAAGARTATGTGCTCTGCCATACACAAAGTATATGTTATTATTTTTCACAGTAACTCTTAAAAMATTCACAAACAAATTTTTTCAAGGATTAACTATCCTCTTTCATCTGCTCTTCTGTGCTGAAGTCAGCACAGATTCAAATGCATTTACCTGCATAAAGCTTCACTTGCAGCACCTATGAGCTTTGGATGGTGCTTTAGYATCAAATTCAATGGGAAAGGTGCTTTTAGGATGCTGTTCCTCTCTCAGACATTGGCTCAAGGAAATTTTTCACCACACTGTTTTTGTCACCTGGACCCAGCCAACAGTGCTTATTGCCTCTATTATGCCAACAAAATTGCTTTTAGGACACATAGTAGAACAATTAAAGAGTTGTGACCTAACTAAAAAGTAACTCTCATGTCCTCTCTGACACAAAAGCACAGCAAGGAATTCTAYCCAAACCAGTTGCCTAAAATACTTSCAGTTGCACTCCCACAGAAATCTGTTCAAGCCCAATTCTGAGATGGTTTAGAGAGAAATGTTTAAGCCAACCCTATATCCAAGAATACATGCTTAGCACAATCAGAATGTGCAATGCTCTCAGCTACATTGAATYTGCTCTTGGGTCCCAGGCAGGAAAGATGGTGCTGCTGACAAAGAATGACAAAGTAGAGAGGTACTACTCTCTACTCAAACTAGAGAGGCCAGCAAACACAACAGGAAACAAAAACAATAACAAAAATAAAAGGAAGCAGCATTAAAAAGTCTTTGAGCATCAGTGGTCWGGAAAAGTTAAATAGCAAAATGTGCACATCACACAATTTACTATCAGTTATATCAGAGATAGCTCAAATTACCATTTGCTTGCTGCATTCCAGAAAGCGTCACCACACCACACTGTGCCTCAGTTTCCCATTCTTTTCTTAAACGTTCCCAAGTGCTTCTTCACAAGAATTTTTGCAGATTATTTGTACAATAGGCTGTAAGTGTTAATTTAGGACTACGAAAAATATAGATTACCCTGACTGCTGAATTTGAACTCTAGGATTAGTCAAGGCTTGGTATCAGAAGAAAAAGTATAGTATATGCAGACTTGATATAAGAAATTTTTTCCCACTAAACAATTTTAAAATGTAAACAGTGATAACTTGTCAATCAGAACTAAACAAAGTCTTCATGTTAAAGTCTCTGACAATCYGGACAATTCAGTCAAGCATTTATCTTTCAGATTGTTTCAAGGGTACACACTGCATACCTGCACACAAAACTGACAAAGATTTTACAGAGGGAATATGAGGCCAATTGCTTACTTCCAGYCTATGCCCTCTGACACCTTTAAAATGCACAGCAAAAAGCTGAAACTCAAAAATCCATAAACAACAAAAAAAGCCCCCAAATARCCAAACAACAAAACCACTGCTATTTCTACTGCAAGTCACATCATGTTGTCCTCAGGTCACAAACAGTACAAATCTGAAACCGCAGAATAGCAAAACCATTTTAAAAAGCAATTTAGGACCAATCTGTAAACAACACTTGGCTGACAGCTAAGCAAGAAGAAAGATTCAGAAACTACATCAGGCTTGAAAGAATGTGAAGTAGCAAGAACATGTGCTGGCCTCCATTTAATAAAAACTTTTTAAATGTTAAAAAGTGAGTTTGTCTTGCCTTTYAAGAAACCATAATCAAGAAGGCATCTTGATTCATGAAAGAAATTGGTTGTCCTGGCTTGTTGTCAGAAACAGAAAAACAAAGTTAAATTCCTGTTAACAGGGGATGGACGAGAGGGGCTGAAGGGGAGACAAGCCACAGCCAGCAGAATAGATTGCAAGATCCTTCTACAAGGGGCCTGGAAAACAGAGTTATATTACCCAGAAGGCATTTACGTGATGAGCAGTTTCTAGTCTACCTAACTACATGGAAGTCAAAAGGATGCCCATTTTTGAACTAACCASTTAAGGAGCTCTAAATCCATGAAAACAGGGAAGAAAGGATGGCAAGTAAGTTTGTTTATTTAAACAAAACATTTATTTTATGGAGATGCATACCTGACAAAGTGACTCCAGTGTTAATCCTGCTGCTTGCCTTCCCACAGAAATCAGGGTGGACTTGAGAGCACCTCTGCCCCTCTTTTTTTTTCAGAATATCAGCCCTTAGTAAGTACACAGCTGTTGGACTGAGCTAAGCTGAGGCGTGCTACTAAAGCAGCTGCTGACAGTCAYCATTAGCTAGTTCTCYRATTTAAAGACAATTCTAGAAAGGGCTGACAGTAACTCAGGATAAAAGTATCTGGCTGCCAATTAGAACRGCCTTAGTCTTATAGCTGTTTTTCTCATTTCTCCCTTCCAAAAACGCAGCTGACTCCCCAAACATTCCCAAAAGGACTTAGAACTCACAAGGTCACATTAGGCTAAGAGAAGCCGCACAGCTCAGCCAACAAACCACGGACTTGGARTGAAAGCTGCCTGTCATTTCATGGCCATAACCATGACTAAACTGASTTACAGTGATTATTCAAACACAAAAAAATGAGTCACCTGACCACAGCACTAAGAATCCAATTCTTTTTAAAATACCATACTTCAASACATATTCCATTTATTTGTATGAATCCATAACAGGGTATTCAACCTTTCATAAAAGCATGCAGAAGAAGCTATTCCATATACATTAACTTYTACTGTTCCAGAACATATGTGAAAAAATTAAATGGGTTTGAAAAGCAAAAATATGTACAGTAAAAATGTTACATCCTATTTCTCCCATCYCTATTTCTCACATTCTTCATATGAGAA